>BLKR01004880.1:0-95461 GCA_011170035.1 Teleogryllus occipitalis | reverse complement strand
TATTGTACTGTTTACTAACCTAACATAACTTACTGACTAACTTAATTATTGTTAGTTTATTGATTTATTATTTATTTCTCTCCAGTCTAGGCTCTGCTCGTACTAACCAGTGCTGTTTTCCCACTCCCTAATTTCAGTTTCTCTAATGGTCCGAACCTTTCCTAGAAATGTTCCTAATTCTTTCATGAAGTTAGATCTTTTATCACCTAGAATGTTTTGGGCGAGCGTTACGTTCCTATGTTGGAAGTAGTAATTTCCCATTCCCATCCATTTTCCTCTCCAAGTTTCGGTCGCATTGCAAATTAAAAGGATGTGGATCCAGTCTTCCGTATCACCGCAAAGCACACAGATGCCATTACCATTAGAGTCCTTTAATCTACGTTGCATCCACCCCCCGACCCTGAACCAAGCGTATCCCCCTCTTGCGTCCTTTCGCAGTGTGTTTACGTAACGTTCGCAACCCCATAACGGACTCGCGTGAATTTGCGCAACTAGCGAACGTTTTTCGGCCGTTGCTGCCAGGATCTCTTGCCTTTTAATATCCGCAAGTCTACCCGAAATTAGCCGTTCTATCTCACGTGTTCCCCTATCTCCCACCATCTCCGGAGAAACGTCTCCCAGACCTGCACGTTCCAGTAGCAGTTTAATTTTATACGACCAGTGGCGTTGGTTGCTTCCCTGTAACTGCACTCGAAACCATCTATGTATAAGTGTGTCAGACTGTTCACCTGCTAATTTAATCCAAAGTTTAATGGGTTTCATTTTAAAATCTTTCCAAATTCCTACACTACCGACCTCTCTTAGGACTCCGGCATTTGCTGCGAATCTAGAGACTCCGAGAATTAATTTGAAATAATCTGTTTCGACGCTTTCTAGTCGATCTATCCTATCCACTCCCCAAATTTCTGCCCCATAATTCATTGCTGGGAGAACTAGCGATTTAAACATTGTATCGCACACCTTTAAAGACAATTCCGGAACCCTGCGCACTGCGCAAACGATTTCTTTGAGCGCAATTCTTCCTTTACTGTGCGCCGCCACTATGTGATTATTCCATCCCCCATTCATGGAAAATTTTGCCCCAAGATATGTAAATGTTTTGACCCGGTCGATCTCGTCCTGAGCGTAAAACCATTTCTCTTTGTTACCCCAGATAAATCCATTCTTGAAGACAACTACTTTAGTTTTTTGAATATTTACTTTAAATCCCCATGTTTCACTATACGTTTCTAAGAGATTTAAACTTTTCTGTAAGCCGTCAATAGTCTCCGAACATAAAACTAAATCATCAGCATATAGTAGTCCGGGAATGTTCAGGCCCTCAATTTCCGCCGCAGATGTATCCGCTTCCTGTAACCACGTCAATAAATCGTTTATAAACAAGAACAACTTCTACAACTTTTTTCTTCTACAACTTTCATGTGAGTATGGTTTTTCTTTATCTGGGCACTTGCCTTCCTTCTCTTAATTAAGAATTTATTAATATAATTTAGAAGTAATTCGTCTAAAAAGTTTTTTAATTTCTAGACTATAACAATTTAGTTTTTCTTTAACACTCATATTTGTTGTTTTGAATTTTATATCTATTTTATTTCAACATGTTCTCAAGAACAATTGACAATTTATAATGTTTATTGAATTCTAAATTCATCACACGTATGTATTCCATAAATTTATTCGTTTTAAATTCGATTTTTCAATTTTGAATTAATTTAGACCACGAATATCTATACTTACATCTTATTTTTTAAGTTTGAAAGTGTTAATGGGTTATATAGAGATTTTGAATTGTGATTGTTAATTTATAGGAAATATGTTTTCAACATCATACCACCTTTCAAGATCAATTTTATCACGATATTTCAACCAATTCTTTGTATAGTATGTATTCATCTCAACTTTTTAATTTTTTTGTGAATTCCTTTTATTGTCAAACACACTTGTTTTATCTTAATGTAAGTTTTAAGGCCTGATGATGGAGGCACAACCTGACCTCTGAAACGTTGCCACGCTGTTTCTTGTTTCAAGATTCCATTGTAATGGAATAATCATTTTCTTTTAATAAATGGGTTTGTGACTGTCTATAAAAAGGAATTATTGGAACTTTTATTAAGAAAAAATATATCTTTTTTGACTTATTGTTTATTTCGTTGCTTTATTTGATTGTATTAAAGTATTGTTTTGCAAAATAGAAATCATAAATACCAGTCGTGCATTTGAATTTCTATAGACATTCACTCGTCGCTTTGCGTCTCTTGGACCTGTCAAGAAGCGCATGTGGTACTGCTCGCAATTACAGCCCCAGATGAATAAAAACTAGGGGGATATTCCTTTTGGAAACAATGTTTAAACGAAGTCCTGGAATCTGGTCTTGCCGGTTCTGTTGGTTTTGTGAGTGTTTACATCAGATTACGATGCCTGGAATTTGGAATGGTAACTTTTGAACTCTGAAACGTTATCCTAATCTCTTATTTATTGATGAAAAGGAAGCATTGATTGTGGAGGATACTGTTCATACAGCTATATTTGTGGATCAAATTCCGAACAATTACGACGTATCGTAATATCGACGTTCGATACAATTTATTCCTTAAGGGTTACGTTTGAGACAACTCCTGCAAGAATTTTCCGATTTTGAACCAATACGAACAAAATTATTCACGTTTAACAGTTCATATTTTAATTTCTCCCATTCCTAGTTACTTACGCAGTAATGAGAAAGTATTGTAATGCTGTTGCAGCAGAAATTGGTGACCTTTTTATTTAAAAAAAATATATTCTGGTGGTGCTGGTGAAGTCGAAAAAGTGGATAAATATTTTTCTTACATCAGGTAAACACTACTTCGTCTAATACGTTGTTAGGTCAAATACATTATCAAAATTTTCTCAAAAATGGCTCAAAGTGTTTTATAAAATTTTGTCCTCAGCATTAAGGACGTTTAAAAATGGCGCGGGTCACATTTCAGTTGAAATATCTGAATTTTCGTTGTTCAATGGCAAATTTTGATATAAAATCATGTACAAATTTTTCGAAAAATGAATACTTTGTTGCATAGTTTTGCGTGAAATATAGACACTTTAAAAAAATTATATTCTCAAAACGATTTCTATTTTATCCTTACATTTTCTCCCAATATGTGCAAAAGATTGATAATTACGCTGATTCGACGACCTTGTATTTTCGAAAATTGTAAAAAAATAACATTGCAAAAGTACAATATTGCGGATAGAAGTTTTTATATAAAATGAAATGTTTTAAAAAAATTAATCTTTTAAAAAGGTAATATACAATATTTGGAAAAACGGGCAGTTTTGGCGTAATTTCTGTTTGAAGCTACTGGAATTAATAAAAAAACATTTTCTCAAAAACGACTGCAATTATTTTTTCTAATTTTGCTTTCACAGATCGAGCAAAGCACAATTAAAAAAATTCGCAAGTCTCAATTCCTTGTAACTCTTAATATTCTAATATTGGATTAGTTATAAAATTGTGGGAGGCCTTGAGTTTTTGAGCGCGGGGAAAATGAGCGGCTGCGTGAGGTCGTCTTTGAGAGCTTTGTCTGCGGACCCGAGTTCGCATCTGCGTGAATAAGAAAATTCTGCTGCTTGGAAAGACTTTTGCTTGCTCATTTAGTAGTATAATATTTGTTAGTGATTACAAATAATGAGAGAATGTATATGTGTTGTAGCACCATTCGTTGTTTAAGTGAATGTATGTGTTGTGGGGGTCAAAAGTAAATTGGGGACCAACTAATCCCTTCTTTTTTTCTCGTGAAACTTACTTTCTAATTCTCCATTTAAATGGAGGACTAAATCACCCAGGTAAGGAAAAGGACTGATTGGGCCGATAAGCGCGTTACGAGGGACGCCGCCATCACATTTTCCTTTGCCTTATTGACAATCCTCTAGCCTTGCTCCTGTATCAAAATGAAAAGCAAAATAGAAGCACTAGAAGGGTGTCCAAATTTCATATAATCATAAATCATTAAAGAATATTAGCGGAGAAAAGGGACGCATATAAAAATGCCAAGTGAAGCAGAATTCATTCAATCAACGAATGCTTCTATTGAACGGAAACGAACTTAAACCAAACCACATTTGGAAAGAAAAATGCCAGTTCTAAGTGTGAAAAAGTGTTTTGAAAAGTAAAGTGTCCCTTTCCACTTGGCGTGCTCGCAGCTGAACGCGCTGTTCCGGCTGCCGCTGTACCTGTGGGCGCTGGGCGCGCTGGGCGGCGGCGGGCGCACCGACACGCTGCGCGTGCTGTGCGGGGCGCAGGTGCTGGTGCACGCGCCCGTGCTGCCGCTCGCCCTCCTGCTGCTGGCCGGCGTCGCCTTCGTAAGACCACTCATGTTTCTAGAATGTATTTTAAGCATCCGCCCAGCTCTCTCCCTTCCTTGCTCCAACTGGCCCCTCGTGCGCCCTCTCACGCACGCCCTCCCCGCCGCCCGAATCACATTTCTGCGGTGGGAAAGCGCAATCGGCCACTTACGCTGCCGCATCGGATCACAACAGTAGCAAACAAACAGAACCGCACACACAGCGCCTCTTCAATGTACAGGTGCTTCGCGATGTAAGATTTCATTTTTTTCTTAATGGGTTTTGGCAAATCTGCAGTGACATCAGCCGAATTTGAAGCCTCTGGTTGGATAACGTGAGGTGACAGCTGTCAAGCGGACGGAAATATTATTCGAACAATACAGCACAGCACAGCACAGCACATCACTTGGGCCGCTCGCCAGGCAGCGCAGGCGTCGCAGGTGGAAGGCAACCCTCCTCACAACCGGATTCGCCTCGCCAACAGCCAGTAGGCAACTGACAGGAAACAAACCAAGGCACAAGTGGCCAGGCCACGCACGCAGTTGCACTAACCCCCACCTATCTCTACTCTTTCTTTCTATATCCCTTTCTATCTCTCCTTCTTTCTTCTCCCTCTCTCTCTCTCTTAGACGAACATCCAAACATCGAATGTGTAGATTATTTCAATGCAATTTGCAAGTGCATTTAATGTAACACACACCCCTAATCGCTAATGATTGTTAAGAAATAACCATAATGATGGACCGTGTTCATGACAGGATGAACATTCAAGGGTGGAGGCAAGAAAGTGGTCTGAACTACAGTGCGCCAGGAAGGTCCTTCCGCTCCGAGCCGAAACAGGGGCTCCTATTCAAAATTGCATTGATGTTTGTAGCAACCAAATCACTGGGCAACAATTGAAGGAGTCTCCACTTCCAGCATCTGTTATAATAGAGGCTAGTACGCAATTTACGTTTTCATTTCTTACAGCTCGTGGTACCAACAATTTCTGTTGCAAACTCTCTCACCAGCCACTGGTGGCGCTGGCGAGAGACTTAACTGGCGCACTGTAGATTTTGTACAATTAACTTTTTTCGTTAAACTACTTCAGCGAGCGAATTAGATATGTTTTGCTATAAAACTGGATGACGGGCAAATATTGAATTTTTTTTCGGGAGTAGACCTACTCTGAACATGATCTGTAAATGCATGAGTCCTACCGAACGGTGAGTGAAAATAATAAATATTCGGTATCCATATAATATTACTTTTGCTGATATTCATAATATATTCTAAATTCAACAGAGAGTTAATATGACATTAAAGTCTATTTCCGTGACCAGAAATAAAATGAAAGGGATGTGACGCTTTTCGGATTTCTTCGAACTGGGAAAAATTAAACCTTAATTGAATGTAATGGTAACAAGAACACCTTTGACGCGTAAATATTCACAGAAGATAAGGTTTTGGAGTGCAAACATCATTAAAGGATGAACTTTACTCTATCATTTAGTTGAAGGCAGAGACTTCCTCATGAATTGATGAAAAATGTATAATGTAAATGGGAGACTTGAAACTAAACAGACGTCCATTTTGACATGCAGATAAATAAACAAAAAATGTTAAAAGAGTACATTTTCCAATTATGTATATATTATTTTATTAAGATATAAAGCAAAAATTCATATTTTGCTTCAAGATCCTCCTTAAATAAGAAATGTAAACATTTTTGGAAGTGGAAAAGTGAATAATATAAAAACAATTATTTATTTTTTCTAAGAAAGAAAATAATAATTGTCGCAACCATAATATGTTTTTTTAGTTTGAACGCTTGGCAACTAGCCTTTTTACTGATTGATGTTATACTATTTAAATTTTGTAGAAAAGATTCGCAGCTTTCATTAACTTTATCGTTCTGTCGGTTGCCCTCTTGTCTGCTCCGAGATTATCATTCAGGTTCCCTGTCTTGCCGCATCTGTCCGTGAGGTCTGAGAGATCTACACAATCTGTCGGAATGGGTTTCACTGGCAGAAGTCTCCAGCAGCTGCAGCTGGGTTGTTCCTCATTCCTTAGTATGTATGAAGAAGTTCGTGGCCTACTCTTAGTTTGGATATGCACACTTGTTCTCGTCAAGGGTAGCTGACATATGGTGACCATTTTACTGATGTTCTGTTTAATCGGATTTAGTTTCGTGTCAAGGCTATTCCACGTGGTCTGCCATGCTGTGAGGACTTCAAAGCAGCATTTATTGGCTCTTGTGGACGAACTTCATTATCCATTTCTGATTTGTTGTTTACGGAATTTATTTCTGCAGAATCGGCTTCTTCATTGCCTGGAATGCCCACGTACCCAGGACTTCAGATCAGTAACTGATCAGCTATGTTCATCTGGTGTCCTGGGCACGGGGGTCAACGCATCAATGCTCTTTATTCAAAGCACAACATAAGGATCATTTGTAATAGTGGGTCCACAGATAGGCATTCGTCCATGGTGGTGAGAAAGCTTAGCGAGTCTCTACAGATAAAGAATTTTCTTAAATCGAGAGTTTCACTGTATCGCAAAACTTGCAACACTGCATACGTTCGGCAGTGTACACGCTTGCTTCTAGTAGAAGTGTCCAAGTTTTTGATATGCCCTCAGGTACAAATGCACTTCCTACCACATATTTTGTTTTTGATCCATCTGTGTAGATTATAGTGTGACTTGCCATATAGTCTTCGAGAACTGATCGAAGTCTGACTTTTAAATCTATGGGAAGACATTCTTTTTTGTTTACACAGGTATTGTCGATTGCTCGGGTTTTGGTTGCTGCGAGTAACTGAAGGTTTTTGATCGTAAATATTTGCCAAGACAGGTAGACTCATCAATAAAAGGTTTAGATGTTCTGGTAGTGACTGCGTTTTTATCTATAATTGAGTAGTAGTGTTTGTCTTCTGTGATGTATCGACATAGAGCTGGTTTCACAATAGAGACTTATTGAAGGACTAGTGCGGAACGCTCCAGATGCATACTGGAGGTTTACATCGTAATCGTTGTTATTTTTCGCACGTACCATCAAGCGCGTCTTTGAGCCAGTGGTCGTGTCTTATCATTGGTGGTGGATTATTTGTTGTTTGAGCAAGTCCTCCTTAGTGAGTTTTGGAGGACGAGGCGATCGACTTCGTGGCCCCTTGCCGATTCGCCTTTACTGGATGTTTTCTGCGGCGGCAGCCACTGGATTTCTCTGCCTCTTTTTGGGAGGGTTTCTGAAGATTGCTTTTCGCTTACTTGTTCACGTTGTATATTTGTGTTTAATTCCTCTGGATTGATTTTTTGTTATATATTTCATTGAAATACATTTCTAAACAGCGAGTTATTGCAGGCATAAGTTCTCTCACTACTAATGAAGGCAAAGGTGTGCATTTAGTGACTGTTTCTGAGTATGTGGCTTTTGCTTTATTTTCAGAGCACACATGTTTTTTGTAATCTTCATTACCGATGATTTTTTGTCTAGCTTTTACTTCTTGTATTGCTGCCTCCTGTTTATTGTTTGGGCAGTCCCTTGACCTTGATGAATGCTGTCCGCTGCAGTTGACGCATTTGATAGGATCAAAGATCATGGCTTATCACTATGTAATTGCTCTCCACACTGACAAACTTTGATTCTGGCACATCTAGATGCTGGGTGTCCAAAATAAAAGCAATGAAAGCATTACATCGATTGAGGAATGAACATTCGTTCGTTCAGACGATGAATGCCAGCTTTAATCTTCTCCGGCAGCGTGCTACGGTTAAAGGCCAGGACATGGGATGCTGAAGGAATTATCTGCCCGTCCCGCGTCATTGTTAGCCTACGACAGGCAATAACTCCTTGAGAAGCCAGTTCTTGAGCTATTTCGTCTTCACTGCAGTTTAGTAAGTCACTGCAAACTACACCTTTGCAAGTATTCAGCGTACCATGAGCAGGATCCCTGGACCCTGAGATCGCAAACTTCCATACGCGTCCCGTGAAGATTGCTATCGCTCGTAGCAATGTCTGCCAGGGGTGCCGAGTGATCCGCACCTTGTCATTGCAGTCGCTGGGTGACGACGCCCGGTGGCCTGCTAGCTCTGGGGTTCCCTACACCGCACCGTAGTAGTCGATTCCGAAAGACATTGCATAGTAGATTTTTTCTTCGGTATCGCTTTCCCCTAGCGTTTTTGAGCTCCCGCCAGCTAAAAAGGAATCGGAAGGAAAGACGCGGAACTGACGAGAATAGAGTTAGAACAGAAGAGAAGAATATAAACTACTCCCTAACCCTCGCAACCTAATAGCATCGGGGTCGGAAACACAAGAGTTGGTCGATACGAAGATTGGCCTACAGGATAGAAAACAGAAGTGTGGCACAAGTAACTGGAAGCAATGACACACCAAGTTGGTAGGAATTACAAGGTGTTTAGTGAAGTGACAACGGACAGCTGCTTGGACAAAGGGAGGTCCCGTGGTGCTATATTACTAAAACTCCCGACACAACGCGGGGAATAATATTGTTTTATGTGGAAATATCAGTCAAGCTAATGTTATATTTGAAGAGAAAAATCGTACCACACACTGCACTAGCAATTTTGTGTCATTCAACTTTGTTCTGTCATTTGAGATCAAAATCATATCAAAGTCATATTATTTAAATTAGCTGTATCCGTAAAACAATTTTTAAGAAAGCAATTGGAGTTGTTTTTATTAATTGTCTTTCCACTAATAATAGATTACAAATTGAAATTTTTACAGAGCACTTTTATTGAAAAGGCAAACGAATTCTTAAGTGGAGATTTTCGTTTAACATTTTGGAGCCGATTTTGAGAAAATGTCGTTTGAACTTTTCTGAAAATGAAAAAATTGAAGTACTTTTTCACAGAAAACTAAAATATTAAGTGTTATGTATTCCTGTTCACATTTTATTTTCCAACTGGTATTCTAATTTATTTTACAAAAACTCCGGGAAAACTCGTAAAAAAGATTGAAAAAAGTAATTTATACAAGTAAATATGAACCATACATCATATCATGATATATATCAAAAGACAAGAATATAAATACAAGTTTTTCTCAAACTTATAAATGCTTACCTTTGAAAATACAACTTGAATAATGTTATATATAATGTAACTGCAAACTCTTTGCGAAAAATCACAAAAACGTACACGCTTATGACAAAAGGAACTGGACAAACCACCACGTGCACTGCGCGCGAAGCGAAGTGAAAATGCAGCCGGCAGCCGCCGACCCACGTCGTCTGATCGGCCTACAGCACACGTTGCCAAATTTCAACTCTCCGACCTTCCCTCTAGGAAGCCATGCCTGAACGGTTTAGGCGCTAGCATTGGCCAGAGACGGATAGACTGACTTTTGGCCGACAATAGATTTTTCTGTATCAAGGACCAATAAAACATGTATTCTGACTACTCCACTTGTCAAATAATGTATTTTACTAAATATAGGACCATGATCCTCTTTTGCGTTACCAAGGCCCGACATTAAGTGTTTTCGTGTCGAAAATTCCCCGTTTCTGGCGCACGATTACAATTATCTCCCTTCTTACGACTATCTCCCTTCATACATGTCGGGAGAGCGGGTGAGAACTTAGATCTTGTCGCGGCTGGGGCAACGCCCCTCTGGTAGGAGGTAGCTGGTTGGGAAAACCCCGCTAGTCGACGGTATGTCGGTGCCGGATTTAGCCATCCAGGGGGGAAGATTGCTGCTACTGCCTGAGAAAAAAACATGTACAACACTTACGGGACTATTGATCTTCGCCCTTGATCTTCCCCCATTGAAGAGCCCGGAATCACTATCAATCAATGAAACCTAACAGCTATGAGTCCGACTGTGAATAACTGTAGCGCCTAAACCGTTCAGCCGATTTTTTTCCCTAATTGATTTTCCCTCATTGATCTGATTGGACTGGAAGCTTTGGGAGTTTCTATCGGATATTTTGATCCCTGAGGGTTTTTTACATGAATTGGGCATTTACCTTTTCACGCCGTTGCCATAATTTGACTAACACGGCACTACTCTAGGGTGCCGGCACGGAAACTGTGAGGATCTGAGTTCGGGCCTCGGAGTGGAAAAAAATTCGCTGTTTAAAAACACTTTTGCTGATTTTTGTAATGGTATAATATCGCGTAGCATTTAGAAACAATGCGATAAAGTATGTTTTGGTAGCACCACTAGTTTAATATAGGCACTATACTTTTCAATGTACTCCGTACATCACGCCTTTACGTTTCTGACACCCTCAGAAGAAAGGTTTTTCGTTGAACACCGTCCTCACCTGTGAGTCGGAAGCAAAGGGTATGACCGAATAAAGTAATTAAAAGTGCCCCAAACCAAATCGATATTCGCGATGCTCATGTGAAAGAGAATACAAAATGATAAGAAGAGAATACTCAAGTTTTTGCATGGTTTATTTTTTCTCAGCATCTATTGCGTGTATCAAGCTGAAAAAAAAAGCGGAGATGCAAAGTAATGCAAAGTAATCTAACATAAGCAAACTTAGTTCAATTTGAACGAATTTTGACGCCAAATTCATATAGAAAAAATTTTTGAAATTCATTTTCGACATGATAAAGTGGGAGTACTGTATCAATTTTCCTCCTAAAATGGGTCTTATAACATTCTGTAACATCTATTTTTTCAGATTTTTAAACAATGTGGAGTGAAAAAATTTAAAACCAATTTTTTTAGTTTAAACATTTGAAATTCGCGCCTAAATGTGATTGGCGCGAACATTGCACCCACATTTGGCGCTGAAAATCTTCTATGCTCCAGATTTAGGCAAGATTTAAGATCACAAATAACGAATTACGAAAATCTGTTCTTATTTGGGGCAAAGGGAGAATGGTGGAGCCATATTCACGTTGCAACAACTCAAGCGGACATTAAGTTATAACGCTGAAATCTAACATAAGCAAAGTAAATGGTCATCTTAAAGCTGATGTGTACACTAAGCTACTCAATAAACATACAAATAATATGAACTGAAGTGCAGATACTTAGCGACAAAACACCGTGTAAGCAACAGTCAGTTATTTCTACTTAGGAACGCAGAGGCACATGCAATTTGTGGGAAAGTAACGACAACACATATACTTTCGTACGGCATTAGCGCCATTTTGTTAATATTAGTAAATAAAAAATATAACTTAACATAGACATTATTAAAATTATTATCTCAATGCTATTAAATTTTTGTAGTTAATAGCTATGTTACGAATTTTTGATTTGCGCAGATATTGAACGAAAACTATGTAGCAACCGGTCATGCGTGAGGTCTCTGTATATTTTTCCTTAGATACCCAGGAACTAAGAAAAAATCGAAAAACAATGAAACCGTTTCTATATTGACTGAAAATGTAAATGTTTGATTGTGTTATTGTACATGATTTCATACCGCGGGAGCCAATTTAAATCTCTTACACGGTGCTTCACTGCTTACGTCACAGCTGACGTCATGAGTCAGCATAGCTCACAGGAAGAGGCCGCCTGCCTTTCAATACTTGCTATTCACGCGTTGCGATATGGAGCAGACACATTGAGATATTTTAAGAATGTAAAGTTCTATATGTGTTCGTAGATATTTTACGGTGTTCTTTCAATATTCGACACGACTGTTTTAGCTAACACATTTCATTTGTTTTAGTCTTACATGGCAGTACTTTATTTGTTGTTCTTGACGAGTGTGCCTGGTACTATTTGATAAACCGTTTTATGTGGTTTTGTTCACCAGCGTTTGTGCTACTGCAGTCCTCTAATAATAAAATAAACCTGCATTTAGCTCATTCCTTACATTAACGTTACATTTTAACCACTTTTACTGTCCCTTATTTACACTTAAAATTCAACAACAGGAGTGAAATGCTTGAGGAATGTTTATACAACACGGCCAAATCATGAATCGAAAACTTCTGCGCTCTTGTTAGGAGCGTACAGAAGGCAGATTCTCCTTGAGCGCCGCGTGGCCGGGCGCGGTTGCCGCTGGCAACTGGCGCATGCGATGCGTCGCAGTCGGTGCAGCGCGCGGGCGCGGCGGTTGCTTCCATGCGATTAACCCCGCGTTTGGCGTCTTCCAGGAATTTCATTCTCCCCGCGGCTGCTTTTAAGGTGCCTCGGCTCGCGCTGGCTCACCCCATCTCTCTGCAGCCTTTGAGGTAATTTGGGGGAAATGCAGGACCTCGTTGATTCAGGGATATTCTGAAGAGAGCGCATTATGAAACTAGTGGTGCTACTTTCTCGTCCGTATTTTCAGGCAAAATTTCGGGAAAAGTACTCACATTTTTGAAAAATTGTGAATGAACATATTTCAGAATCTATCTTTAAAGAGCAAATTTCATTAAGAAACAAATCTCTATCTTCATAATTGTAGTTGTAGGAAGACTCCGCAAAAATTTTGAACTTTTGCAATTTTCGAAAAATCACGGTTTTCAACGAACATGAAATCTGCCCCATTCTCTTCACGTCCTTTGCATTATCCAACACAATGCAAAATTATATTGAAAACGGTAGTCATTTTTTTTAAGTTTGATAATATTCTAGGGGTTTCATGTACAATACCCCCAGAATTAAAATATCGGTTTCAAATTCAAGAGACCGCGACATCAGACAGATCTATCCGGGAATATCAATTTTGGATAAAATCGGCTCCATGGTTTAGCCGCTAGCCTTGTTCACGGACGGACACAGACGGACACGGACGTTTTGCCGTCATTCGATTTTTCGGTATCAAGAACCCACAAAACGGATTCCGGCTACACCACGTGTTAGAGGAATTTTTTTAAATTTAGCAACTGAATTTATCTACGTTTTCTTTACCAGGGACCCATAATACGAGTTTTTTTTGCCGAAATTTTTTTTTCGAGCAGCATTACATAATTTTCTCTCTACTTCTTAGCGAGACAGTGAAAGACAAAGCAAGGGGAATTTCATAGATTCTATTTCCTGGGGCGCAGTTTTCACATTTTTCATTTGTTAGTAATGAATTCTTGAAGTCCTTTTTCGACATTTTTGTAGCGTTGATTAAACGTAACCTGCGCTTTGATGTGATTAGCGTTGTGTAACATTCCAATAACAAAATCCTCCGACCTCATTGATATCATATTTTGACATCCTATATTCATTGAGTAATTTAGTAATTGGAATCTAACAATTTCATGTAGTAAATCAAGCAATTCACGTAAAAGTATTCACATTTAACTTCCATTTGCAAAAAAAAAATTATTACACTTTCATTAGCACAAATTCTTTCGTATTCACCTCACTTAAATATGTTCATATTAGGAAGCAAAAATGTGTATTAAATGAAACTAGCAAAAAATTAAATACGTGGTTGTTAATGGAACTAAAAATTAACTAATAAAAATTAAGTTTCAACTTATCAACTTACAAATATACTCACACATATGCTCACAAGTATAGCGAAACTAAAGTATTTGTATTCTTAAACATCGATTATGTAATTTTATCTTTTATTGAATATTCTTTGATAAATAAATTTTACTAATAAGAAAGTGAGCACCATGATAAACTTCATTCATATATTGAGGTGCTCCGAGAGTTTACTGAGCATTTATTTAGTACATCTATTTTGTAAAGTAAATTGGACATTTATTTAAATCGGTAACAAATGATTTTTTTCTGAGCATAATAAATAAAATATTTGTGAGTCGAAATTAATTTAATCCTTCACATCTCAAAACCTGTCCTGTCGATTTCCATCGTCACTATACGTGTCACAGATCTTTCGTCCCGAGCACTAGTGTACTTGGTCGCCGACCTAGCAACACGTGCCACTGCCCGTTCAAAGTTAATAAGCCAGAATGCAATGAACAGTAAACACCAATGACTCAACCGACGTAATGTGACAGGTTATTGGTGCACGGGTGCTCGAGACAGCATACGGAAATTAACTGCACTCGATAGAAGCAGTACATATTTTAATCAAAAGGCTTTTCCGATAATAAATGACGGAAGGACTTTAAAACGTTTGCTCTAAGTCATTATTTAAAATTGTCGATGTTCGACAATGTGTGTTGCTGTCAATGTTAATGTTATTTAAAATCGTCAAATTTTCACAAATTATTCTATACTCTTGCATGCCTAATCATTTGAAACATAATTCAGTCTTCAGAGCACACTGATGTCATTTTCATACTCTCGATATGCGACTCTTACACAATATGTTTAAATTGCTTGGTGTAGACACCCCCAAGGGAAGAAAAGAACTAAATTACTTCACTCCGGAAGTTTCAAGTTGAAATCCACCTCAACCTCTGTAAACTAGTTGGGAAGCACGTTTGTTACCCGAGTTTCCGTACTTCCTGTGAAATTCAGCTCCTAGATATGCTACAATATTAAACCCGTTGAAATGAGGGATTTATTCTTCAAACAACATTAATTATTAAATAGAGCACGATAAATTTAAAAAGCTATTGTAGAAATATATAATTCCATCAAATATAACGTACTTATCATATATTTTTCTTGATCCCCTTAAGTAGGTTTGGAATACAAATATGCATAACAGGAGTGAATTCCTGGATCGTTAGGGCAAATGTGGCTCTTTTTTTTCAAATCGGCCATATTGACACAAATCATTGTTACTTCAGACGGGAAAGATGAATTTGATGGAAAATCTGGAATCAGGTTTCCTTCCGCATGGCTGAAAGTAAGTTCTTGCTAACCTTCTATAAAATCTCGAACTCTCCGTTCGCAAGGAATTTGTTAATAAAAGGAAAACTCCATAAAATACGAAATGAAAAAAGTTTTGCTTCATCGCTCTTGGAACCTTTTTTTCCATGTGGCACCACAAACAATGAATTTTTCTTACAATAAGTAGACCACCAAGATTTGATTTCTAAAATTTCTTCTTTACTGACAATGTACAGTGAGTACGGACTTTTACTAGATGACATAAACGCAATTTTGGCCAATTCTTTTGTTTTTACAAAAATTACCAAAAATATTTTTTTACTAGACTTTCACGTTGTTAATATTTACATTACCAGCGATATGATAACATTATTTAATTTATGAGTACATGTGCTGTCCATAGTATCACATAGAATTTCTCAAAAACTCTCAAGTTTTCTATGAAAATGAGGTCAAATTTCTGCATTTTCAGAAACGCTCAAACACCATTTTCTCAAAAACAGCTCCGATTTTTTTCTTCGAACTTTTAGTGCTAATAGATAGTGCTAATTGAACTGTTTAAGATGATCTAAAATTAATTGCAAATAGAATTTAGCATAGCTATATTTTTACGATTTGTTTTCTAAAATGAACGTAAATGATTACCTGTAACCTGTTCTGCTTAATTCTATTCCTATTATAAGATAATTCTCAATTACTTCGGAAAATTCTGACGCAAAAGCTTCTACAACTACTTTGGATTCCCCTGAATTGCTTAACACATCCATATTTTTGTCCCCTGTTTTAATATTTTCAAACTCCACAATCTCAGTCTGAGTTGTGTTCAGAAGGCGAATATATATAAGCATTAAAATGTTACAATTTTGTATGCTTATGTGAATAAGTTTTAAATAAATATTTATTCTTGATTGTCAATATATGTTTACAAATAAAAGTATCCAAAGTTTTTTATGACAATCATTTATTTCATCAATTGCACAACGTTTCGTAACTCGTTTTGTTACATCATCAGGTGCTGAACTTAGAGAAGTACGTTATGTTAGATTGCAATGTTGGCAAGTTTAATATTTTATTGAAAGTTCTGCTGCAGAGATAATTCAATGGGATAGCGTTCCCTTCACTAAGTTCAGTACCTGATGATGTAACAAAACGAGTTACGAAACGTTGTGCAATTGTTGAAATAAATGATTGTCATAAAAAACTTTGGATACTTTTATTTGTGAATAAGTTTTAAGTCACATTAAATTGAAAATCGATCTTTGCACTCTTAAGGAATGTATTTTCTCTAGAATTACTGGTTTTCTTCTTATTTCATATTCTTCAAATTCAATGTTCCAAGGCAATTTTAAAATTTATTGTAAAAAATACCCATGAAATACATTGTATCTTACAAATTCTGATGCCCAATTTTCATTTCATATGGCTGGATGGTAAAGAACCAGTGTACCAACCTCGGAAGAAAATTACGTTGCCGTGGACTGAAACCAACCACGGGGTTTAATCAACGCCACCTACATAGATCTATTTAGGTGGCATTGGTTTAATTCTCGGCATACTCACTAAGAACTCAGTACAAAAACAAGCAACAAAACTTTTTTGGAAATGCCTTTGAATCTTCTGGCCGGATCCGAAAACAAATTCTCAGTTCCCCATAAGGAGACCGAGACGCGTCGAATGACACCTCATATGTAGTAACGGAACCGCACATCCACACACACGCGGGATTTACTCAAATACCGTAAAGGGATAATTGTGTTTTTCAATACTCCTAACACATGCAGGTTCCTGAGTACAGTTGGTTTGAGTATGATTTAGTTGTTGGCAATTCTTACATTGTATGAGGTGATTTAATTTATTTCTGTAATTTTAATAATACTGTTAAATAATCTATCCAATTTGAGGATTTCTCTGTTGAGCTCATTATCAGGTAACTCAATGGCTCACATTTCTCTTTTTACCGTACCGTTCTTCTCCCTTTTTACCGTATAGTCTATAGACCGAAATTATTGTAGCATCCCCACAATGGCTTATGACCCAGAATTTCAACTTTTTTTTAATTAATTTATTATTATCCTTGTTCGATTACATACAGAATCTTTCAAGGTATTGAATACATATATATACATAACTATTTCAAGTAATAATCTATATACAAATTAACTGGAAGCTACAATTTAACTATATACATAATTACTGAGGGATACCCTTACTGGGACCTCTAACAACATGTTTTAATTAAATACATTTTTTTTGAAAACAAAACAATGGTATAATGTATTGGCAGTAGTATAATATTCTTTATATATAGTAGTCAAATTATGGAGGTTGTAGTAAATCTTTTGAAAATTTAAATTTAATTCTTGAATATGTTGAAGATGTTTTTCCTAGTTTAAATCGTTCATAGGCTGGGCTAGAGTGTAAGGATGAGTAGAAATTTTTTGAGATTTTTAGTATCCATGTTTTTATGTTTTCAATTGAAAGTTCTTTGTGTAACTGTTCATTTCTTATAAACCATGGTGCATTAACTGACCATCGTAGGAATTTATTTTGTATAATTTGCAATTTTTGAATGTGTATTGGGGCAACACCTCCCCAAATGGGACTAGCATATGTCAGTGACGGTCGTATTATATATCTAAATATTGATAGGGATGTTTCTATGTTTAATTTTGAGTTTTTGTTAATGAGTGGATATAATTGAATCATTTTGATAAAAGTGTTTTTAGCTACAGTTGTAATATGATCTCTCCATGTAAGTCTTCGATCAAAATATAGTCCCAGATATTTTGCAGGTTGTGAGGTAGGGAGCCATTTAATTGCTTTACCATTTAGAATTAGAGGATAGATTAATTTTGTTTTTCTTAAAGTGAAAATTTTGGCCTGGCATTTAGAGTGATTAATAATTATGTTCCATTTATTAAACCAGTCAGAAAGAATATTTAAGTCATCCTGTAGATTATCTCTGCCTACAGGTAGATCTTTATGCGATGTATAGACTGCTGTGTCGTCTGCAAATAACGCAATTTCTGAGTCTATTAGTGAAGGGATATCAGATATGAAAATATTATACAGAGTTGGAGATAATGGAGATCCCTGTGGAATTCCAGTTGTCATAAATCGAGTTGTTGATATTTCAGTGTTGAGTTGAACTTTAAAACTTCTGTAAGTAAGAAAACTTTTAATTATTTTCTGTAAGTAAATGGGAAAACCATATTGTCTCATTTTGTATAGCAAGCCAGTATGCCACATTCTATCAAAGGCTTTTTCGATGTCCAAGAATAAGGCCAAAGTATGTTGTGCATTATGAAAGTTAGTGATAATATGATCAGTTAATCTTAATAATTGGTGTGTAGTCGAATGGTTGTGACGGAAACCAAATTGTGCATTAGGTAGAATATTATTGTTATTGATAAACTTGTTGATTCGTGTTAGTAAGGCTTTTTCAAAGATTTTTGAGAAGGTGGGAAGAAGACTAATTGGTCTGTAGTTTATTGGAGACGTTGGATCTTTACTAGTTTTGTGTATGGGGATTACTAATGCAATTTTCCATTGGTTTGGAAAATAATTTAATCTTAAACATGAGTTATATATGGCAGTTAAAGAATTAATTGCTGAAGTAGGGAGATTTTTAATAATAATATTAGGTATTTTATCAATTCCAGGTGATTTTTTGTTTTTTAATTTTTTAATAATGAAACAAATTTCTGATGGAGAGATAAATTTAATTTTTTCTGGTACAGTGTGGAAAGGAGATTGGAATTCTTGTGTAATTGTATTATGAAATAAAGGATTTAAAATAGAAGTATTATTGAAAATTGATTCAAAGTGAGTAGCTAAAAGTTCTGCTTTTTCTTTGTCTGTAGTTGCAATTCTATTGTCTTGTTTCATTTTGGGGATTTGAGTAGGTTTTTTTGTTATTTGTTTAATAGCTGACCATAGGGCTGTTGAGTTAGGTTGAATTTGTGAGATATAATTATTAAAGTTTTGATTTCTACATTTAATTAACTTATTTCTAATTGTTCTGGTTAAGTGATTTAATGTTTTTTTATCTGTAGTGTTACGGTTCATTTGCCATAGTCTACGTATACGATGTTTATATGATATTAAATTTAATATTTCTTGAGATATTAAATTTGTTTTGTTAATTGTATTTTTTTTAATTCTTTGTACTGAGGATAATTTGATGGCAGTTATTATATTAGAATGAAATCTTGTAATTGCTTGGTCTATGTCTTTTTCATTAATAAGGTTTTTTGGATACACATCTAGTTTTAATATATTTAAATGGAACAGTTTCCAGTTGAGTGGTTCGGTAAGTAGAAAATTTTTATTTAAATATGGAGAGTATGATGAATTAATTGCCACTAAGACTGGGTTGTGATCTGAATTTAGAGCAGGAATAGGATATTGAGAGATTGGTAGTGTAAAATTATTAGTAACAATGATATCTAATATATCAGGAGTTACACTGTTATTGTAGGAATAAAATGTTGGAAAAGGAGGGGCATGTATTTGCCAACTGTTTTGAATAGCAGTTTCAAGAAGCAATTTACCTTGTGGAGTTGTTGTGTTACAACCCCATTCTGTATTTTTTGCATTTAAATCCCGATTAATAAAATTTGATTTGTACAATTTAATATTGATCTAAGTATTGAAATTGGTATTTTATATTTTGGTGGTTTGTAGGCTGTTATCAAAGTTGTTTGACCTGAAATTAAATATATATTTATTGCTAAAAGTTCTAATTTATTAGAGGTGGGTACATAAATTTGTTGATGTTTTATTGTTCTTTTAATAATAATAGCAACACCTCCACTAGAATGTTTAGATATTCTGTCTTCTCTGTAAACTTGATAACCTGGAATATATAATTTAATACTATTATTTAGATGTGTTTCTGTGATGCATGCAATGTCAATTTTATGTACATGCAGGAAGTGTTTGAACTCTAGTATTTGTTTTTGAAGTCCATTGGCATTCCAATTTAATAACTTAAGAGAGTTAAGTTTGTGGTCCATTACTTATATAATTTGGAAGAATTTGTTGTATTAAATTTTGTATATGGGGGATTATAGCATTAATTATCTGAGTTGTTACAATAGGAATAATAGGTGTGAGATTATACCTGTTGTTTGCGGTATTGTATTGTTGTTGTAAGATGTTTTGAGATCTTCCAGAAGGTGTAGGTAAATGTGGGAAGTGATTTACACTTTGAGTATTTGGTGCAGGTGTAGAGTAGTATGTGTTGTTAAATTCTTGTGTAGTCCTGTTATTTTGTATATTATTTGTATTTCTTCTGGTTTGGATATACTTTTGATTATTAGTATTTTGATTATTTGTAGAATTTTTAGCAAAAACTGGACAACCTCTGTAATTTGCTGTATGATTTTTGAAACAGTTACAACATTTTGGAATTGCTGTTTTTGGTTTGTTACATTTTGAATAATGGTGGTTGTCTGTACAACGAACACATCTAGGTTCCATTTTGCAGTTTGCCTGAGTATGATTGAACCTCTGGCAGTTTTTACATTGTATAGGGCTTATTTTATTTTTAAATTTAATTTTAACAATACTATTGAATAATTTATTTAATTTCATAATATCTCTTCCCTGGTCATTATCATAGAGTTCTAGTGCACAGATTTCTAATGATTCTCAATTTTTGCCAAACAGTCTATAGACAGATATTATTGGGAAATTTTTACATAACTGTGTTTTAATTTCCTCATTGGAATATGATAATGGTACATCATACATTATTGCAGAGAGTGTTTTGTTCGTCGGATCTCTATATGTAAAGTATGGGATTTCCTTAGAGTCACAGTGGGTTCTATAATTTCTATAATCTATTATATTTTTGAAGAATATTGATATATGAGAGTTTTTAACTTTTGTTTCAAAATCATTAGTGGTTATGGATTTTATTTCTGAAATAAAACTTGAGAAATTACGTAAGATATTGGCAGTTTTGGGGATATTGATTGGAGGAATGGTAATATTTTCTAAGTTTGAAGCGTTATCACTTACGTCTTTATCTTCTAGGTCACTTGCTGCTGAAGGTCTGCTTTCAGTACTACCTATATTATGTCTGGAGTTTGATCTAGCACTATTTTCACTACACTGATCATCTGTTCTTTTTCGTTTGGAGTTGGTATAATCATTTTGACTTTTCTCCAAATTTGGAATAGGTAGAATACTATTGTCATTTTGTGGGTTATAAGGAACACTTTGCTGGAAGGAATAAATTACCTCTTGTTGTGATTTTACAATTTCCCTTAGTTCTTGAGCTTGTTGCTGAAGGATTGCGATCTGCTGTTCTAAAAAGGCAATTTTTGGATCTTGATAAGTTGAGTCCGAACCATAAACAGTATTTTGCACTTCACCAAGGTTTTCATTTAGATCTGTTTCGTTTACCACAGCCATCGCTGTAGATATTAGTTGACCTGTTGAAGGGCAACTTGTGTTGTCCATTTTTCACCAGATCTTGCTACACGAAATTAAACAAGTCGTTATTTCGTTGCGATATGCCGCAATGCGGCATTTTGGCTGTGGCCCACACCGAACTTGGTGTGGTTTTATTGTCACTTCTTAGTATCACACTAATAAGTAATCACTGTCACTTGCTGAACGTCCGCTGAGAATTTCAACTTGACCATAAAAAACCGAAAATCTTAAAAAGAATAATCTCAGGGAAATGGTGATGATAGGTGAGAAAGTCGAAAACAAATTATCCTGACACGATTGAAATATTCACAGTCACAGTACTCACTTGAATACGCTTTCATAGAAAAGAAACACAAAAAGAGCAATGGCAAAAATATAAAAATGCAATGATACACAGCAAGAACATAATACCCTTACAGAAATACATTCACAATCTGAAATATGCACAGTCCCTAAGAATCCTTCCTATATTTCACACTGGTATCTATAAGTTTTCTTGTATAATTTATCTTGAGATTATAAAAACAATTACTCCTCAAAAATTTCACTCTTAAATCTCATTACAGGTTCGATTGTTACTTTACAAATTATACTAACAATGAGATAGTTATTGTTTTGTTTTTAGAAGGCTCAAAGAAAACAAATACACTAACTACTTGGTTTGTGTATTTTTTCTTTTCCTTTGAGCATATTGTGCGGACTGTGCATATTTCATGGTACATTTTTACACCTTCTAATGTTCAATGAATTTGAACGTGAATTTGAAAAATATTGTCCAATTTTTTCTTTAAGAATGAAATCATTAACACACTATTCTTAGCATGAATCAGAATTCACAACATAATTAAATTTTCCGTAATTAAATTTTCCGTAAAATAATACATACAACCATTCTCACAATTTAGTACACAAAGTTTCTCCTTTGAAAATATACTAAATTTTGTCGTTGAAAGCTCAACTGACCTCCGTTCGACTGTTTTTCTCCCCTCCGACTCTGCGAAATAAACGCAGCGCGCGCCGCGTCCTTGGCCGAGCGACGACGCAAGTAACGGGATTCGCCCCTCTGAATATTTCCGAACGACATTTTGAAGCGATCTGGCTACGGAGCAAACAAATTGCGACGCTAGCTTTCACTGAGGGCCTCGCGCTTGTAGTGAGCACTGGTGCGTCTGAAAAAAAATGCCTGCGCACGAAACAAAAATTTAAGAAGAACGTTGCACCTTACTTTCTGTGAATCCAGGGGTGATTGGCGTGGACGAAGAATCCTTGCAGTCCGTGGGCCGCCCTCGTCCTGAATTTCAAGTCTTTCGGGCGTCGTTGCTTCCAATTTCGTCATCGTGCGGTGTAATTCAGCTTCCGTGACTCTCACTTGAAGATGCAGCTCAGGAAAACAGCGATACGCATGCCAAGAGATACACAGATATGCCTCTTCCCACGTTCCCGCTCGAACACGTATATGTTTCAGAACTCTAGTCATTAATCTGCTCCAATGCAATTTGATGCAAATACCAATTACTTTGCCATTTAACTAAGGCAGTTGGAAACTATGGTATTTAATTCACGATACAAGACAACATTTGAAAAGGCTGTGAAAGAGAAAACGTAGCATCAGAATGCGCCATTGCTCGTGCTTGCCCCTTTCTCATTACAAATTTCAATCATTTCTTTCTCACAATTCCACGAATTATTCATCAAACGAAATAGTATCGTAGACAGAATATTTACCTCATTGAATGAGCCTTTTTGATGTGGTTTCACAATGGATGGAAACTGATTCCGGATTCGTCGTGGTTCTCAGAACGAGGCTGTTCAACACTTGCTAATCGTACAAGTGGTGGGTCTAGGTCGGTCGAGATTTCGTTCGAATCTACTACTCCGATCTTTTCGTTACTGAACGATGTGCTTGCGATGTCAATCACTGCGCTAGTCAGTTCTCATCTCGGTTCTGGATGGGAAGTGAAATATCTAACGCATGTCAATACGTGATCGGTCACAGTAATTCATAGGTAATAGCAGGCAGTGATTTTTGTTGGATCTCTGTATGTAACGCAATGAATCCTTTTGGGATCAAAGTATTTCCTGTAATTTCTGAAAACTTCAATGTTATTGAAGAATGTCGAAATGTGTTCATTTTTCACTTTGGTGCAGAAATCTTGCTTAGCTACAGTTTAACGACTAATGTAGTGTTATTAAAATTTTTAAGAATATCTTGGTTTATGAAAATACTTATTGAACGACTTTTAAAACAAACGGTTTGAATCTTACCATCATCAGCAGCAGTTTCAGTTAAATACTCAAATCTATTGGAAGAATTAATATTATAAGTAGGACCTACTTCGTCACTGTTGTCTTTGTCACTAACGGATGTACGTTTCCTTTTTGAGTTGGTTCACTCCATAATTTGGGGAGCACTATCTTGAGAACTCGTATTAATAAAATTTGAAGCTTTCATGGGCGCATTTTGGGGTTGAGAACGTTGTAGGTCATGCTGATTTGGAAGTTGAAGTTGTAGTTGTTGACGTAAAAACATTATTTCTTGTTTCATGGCGTACATTTTTGCATCTAATGGCAACGGTTGAGATTCTCGATAATTGACTGGATTATTGTTTTGGTTCATTGGTGTTTCTTCGCAATACGGGTTGTTCACCGTATTCAGAGCTTGTGATATGCGAGGCCCCGTGAGTGTAGATGGGTCAAGTAACTTTCTCATTGTTCACTGAAGGCCTCCTAGCACACCTGAACAATATCGGGTCGGAACACTTTAATCACTACACTTTTTTACGATCACATTTTATGCTTTCCGCCGCTTGGGGCGGCTGGCGAGATGCCCGGTGGAGTCGTCCCCTTCGGCCTCGTCTGGACGCAGCGGCCTCGCAGTGGAGGGCTCGCGCAGGCCGTCCAAGGTCGATAGGACTCCCGGTCGCAGCGAACTGGCACTTTCTAACAGAGATATTGCGATTTCGGGTACGACTTGGGACTTCCTCTGTTGAACGGTTGCTGTAGAGATGACTGGTTTTCCGGCACTAAGTGGCAAAATTGACTGTCCTGCAGTTTACTTTCTCACTACGGAGAAGAGAAAAAGTTAGTAATGCTTTGCGAAAAAACAACGAATTTTCGGCAGAAAAACTTTTCGCAATGGGCCCTGGTAACGATAAACTGGGGAAATCCAGTTGCTAAATTTAGAAACAGAATTTCTCTAGCACGTGGTGTAGCCCGAATACATGTTTTCTGGGTCCTTGATCACGAAACATAGAATGACGGAAAAAGTCTGTCCGTCTGTGGACAACGCTAGCGGCTAAACCGTTCATTCCATTTTCTCCAAAATTGCTATTCCCCAAACGATCTGGCTGATGTAGTGGCCCCATGAATGTGAAGCCGATATTTTAATGGGAAGGGGGTACCTTACATGAAGCACCTGGGACATTTTAAAAACTTTCAACAACAAAAAACGTCTCTATGGTTTTTGATTAAATTTGGTGGGTGCTGCTGGCGGGGGCGGCCGAGGGCGCCGTGCTGGCGCACGTGATATGATGTGTGTGTGTGAGCAGGGGCGCGCGCGCCTGCTGCGGGCGTGGCTGCTGTGGAGCCCGCCGGTGCTGCTGGCGGAGGCGGCCGAGGGCGCCGTGCTGGCGCATGTGCTGCGCGAGCTGGACCAGGCGCCGCTGCTCGTCGCCGGCTACACCTGCGGATGGGTCGCCTACTACCTCCGTGAGTCCACATTATTTCTCTTTAACGCCTACCATGTTCTCTCTGGTAGAGCAAATACGCTTACGAGTATGGCGCACGGCTTCTTTTGGATGAACTCTCCGCACTTTCCATAGTTGCAAAAAAACAACATTAAAATCCTACAATATAGATGAGAGTCTTTTTACTTCATGAAATCTGTTCTTCTAATTTGTATCTGTGAATAAGGAAATGAAACATCATTGCAAAATATTAGTAGTTCCGTCTCATGTTTTGCAATTCTACATAATTTTGAATTGAAATTTCCTACGCCTCTTTCGTTTTGATCTGAGTCTTCCACGAGATATCAGGTTGCAAGGCCATCGCCGTGACGTGCGGTGCTCTTCGTTGGGTGGTGGGTCTTACTGAATGCACCGCAGTTTGGGATTGTCAAATTTGTTTCGTATTAGGTTTAAAATAATTAAATTTCACAATCTGATGCATTTTGATTGGCACTGCGTTTTACAATTGGATGCGATGTGTTAATATGGACGGAAGATTCGGTAATATAACTACATAACCGTTGCGCCAGAAACTATGATTTCATTTAGAATGTACGATGTTGTAGCACTACTAGTTATTTTTGTATCAGTTGACCATACACTATGTTGCTTTGACTGACCCGGAGCGGTACCTCAGTGCATCGACTGATGTCACTGCAGTGCCTTTGACCGGGAGGTTCTAGGTTCGAGTCCTGATGGCGGCAGGATTTTCGGATTTTTCAGCTTGGTCGAATTTAGTCGCTGTCTGGAGGAGAATTGTTGCGGTCGGCTGCTCTGATCGGTAGTTTTCCGTGGTTTCTCCGATCAACACCAGGCGAATACCGGAGCAGTACCCTACCAAACGGCCCACGGACCGCGCGCGATCTTTCGTTCCTCTTCCTTGTCATATGCTCTCCCCTTACACACACACTTACACTAACATACACTATCACATATTCCGGGAGACCGGTCGGGAGCTTAGAGCTTGTCCCGGCTGGGGCGGTGTCCCGCTGGTGGGAGAGTCCTGGTTAGGGGGAAACCCCGCTAGCTGACGGTAGGTCGGCGCCGGATCTCACCATCTGGTGGGGAAGATCACCGCCATCTCCCAAGGAAAAAGTAAGCACTACATTTTCGGGACTAATGACCTAAGCTGTTGACGCGCCCGGAATCACCAACCAACTTGCTTAGAATGCAAAACTGTTTTCTCATCAGCAGACTCTAAAATGAGAGTTTGAACTGCTTACGGGCTCAAGTGTTTGCCAGATGCCGTATTTTCCACAAAGCTATTACGCATAACGACGGTTTCCAATTGTTTAGTATGCATCCGATAAGCGTCGGAACACGAAACTCGCTTGCGATGAGGAAGAGTTCAGACGATAAAAGTCGTAAACGATGAAACAGCAACTCTCTTCCCGAAGACAGAGAATTAAAACTAAGGTGGGATCTGTTGGTTCGTCTTCCATCTTTGATATTTGACTGTTCAGTTAGTGCCAGGATTTATTTTTGCTTCTTATGAAGTCTCTAAGTTATATAAGTATATATAACTATATATAACTATATATATATATATATATATATATATAGTTATATAAGTATATATATATATGGATCTCATATCAGGAAATCGAAAAGAAGAGAGAAAATGTCAAATGTCAAAAAAAATTACTATAGGGCTTGCAGCTGGTAAGAGAATGAGGCAAGAACGTGAATCCAGTCCACACCAAGGAAATTAGAACATTTTACTGCGAGAAAGTCTGTGCCATTCTGTGGTACCACTAGTTACTTTCTATACGTATATATGGAGTAATATATGCAGTGCTATACGTAGTATAGAGTAAGTTATGTAATGCTGCGGAAAATCGATTTCGAGATTTCAACGGAAATACACGTTTTGGGGTCCCCTGATATCCAAAAAGTGGCTTTTTTCCTCGAAACGTTCTGTCTGTCCGTCCTTCTGTCTGCCTGTTTGTCGGGTTATGTGAACAACACTAGCTCCTGAACTATTCGTACGATTTTTTCCAAACTAGATAAACCCTTGTCGATCTACCCTGAGTCAAAGTTCTGCGATTTTGAGAAACATTCATTATTTTTGGGGGTACTATACATGAAACCCTTTGGACATTTTCGAAATTTTCTCAAAAACGGCTCCAAATTTTTTCTTTAATTTTCTTGTAAAAAGAGAGTAAAATATATTTATAAAACTGCCTTAGCTCTGATTTTCACGGTTAACTCTAAATTTTCGAAAATAGAATATATTTGATATTTTTCGGCGTCTTGCTACAACTACAAAATTGAAGATAGAGTTTTTTCCTTGAAATGAAATTTCTTCTTCATACATAATTCTTTCAATGAGGTCATGTATATTTTTCGAAACTTTTAGTAGTGTTCGCGCAATGTTGCATGCGATATGAGCAATTTTAAGAAATAACGAAAACAAGATTTTCACAAAACCGGCTCCAATTTTTTTAATTTTTGGTAAGAATAGTGCAAAATGCATCCTATAAGATGACATAAACGCTATATTGCTTTATTCTTTTGTTTTTTCAAGAATTACAAAAATATATTTTTCTCACTTGTTTCTTTCATTGTTAATATTTACATTAGTGGAGATTTGGAGGATGTATTTGACGTCATATACCGGTATTTTTAAAGATATTTTGAATAGAATGCAGAAAATTCACTTCTCTACATAGTACGTCACACAGTTTTTAACTGTTTTTTGATGTAAAATAAATAAATAAATAAATTATCAGCAACCAAAAGCAAGCAACCGAAGTTCGCGTGGACTACCAATGTATTGGTAACCAACACTAATCGCAAATTTATAGCTACCGCAGAAGATGTTTGCTTAGAAATACCTCTCTTCACTATCATTCAGTTCAAGAAAAGTCTTTCCACATTACAACGGGACAATTTCTGGTAGAGAATAGGCCATACATATCTAGCAATGTGGCCGAATTAAGTCTACAAGACGGTCTGGTTTTGATCATATTTTGGTTAGCTCAGGCTGAGTAAATAGATACTCTGCGCGAGCAACCGCGTTCGTACTGTTTCTGAGAGAAGCGGCGGGGTGTTGATAATTGAACAACGCAAATGACTCATTCGTCGCAGTACTTGTCAACCGCGAAGTCGTGAAACTGAGGCGGGGCCAACCGACGCCGTTCCTCAGCGCGTTCTAGCGCCTGAAAAGGACTTTTGCAGCACCGCGTGACCACGACTAGCCATTCTTGCCTTTATTCACCATCGAGTTTCATTAACAAAATATCACTCGTTCTCTATTTAGAGGCCACGAAGCCTCGCCTTAAATTCACCGGTGGGCAGACGCCGTCTTGGCCCATGACGTGGGTGTAAACAGCGCATCGCACGGCCTGCGAGGGCAGCCTCCCAGGCGATTTCCCCAGGCCCTGCCTCCGCCTCAACCACAATCGCCCCCGCCTTCGTCTTCGTCTCGGCGGCCTTCGATCCTCGCTGGACGCCCGTCCGGGGCTCTTCATTTATTCAGCCACCCCCGCCTTCTTTCTTTTTACTTCCTCGCTACGGAGCACAGAGGAAGCCATGTAATGCTACGCGAAACAACGATGAATTTTCGGCAGAAAAACTCTTATTACAGGGCTTTGGTCATGAAAAAGTAGATAAATCCAAATGCTATATTTAGAAAATTCCTCTAAAACGGAGTGTAGCCAGAATCCATGTTTTGTGGGTCCTTGATACCGAAAACTCGAATGACGGAAAAACGTGAGTCCATATGTGACCAACGCTAGTGATTAAACCGTTCAGCCGATTTTTTTCAAAATTGATATTATTCAATAGGTGTAGCTGATGTCGCGGTTTTTTGAATTTGAAATTGATAGTTTAATTTCGAGGGGTACTTTACATGAAGTCCATGGAACATTTTCAAGATTTTGAAAAAAAATACTCCATGGTTTTGATTAAAGTTTGATGTTGGATAGTGTGAAGGACGTTTAAAAGAATGGCGCAGGTCTCATGTTCGATGAAAACCCTGATTTTTCGAAAATTGCAAACGTTCGAAAATTTTTCGGAGTCTTTCTACAACTAAAATATTAAAGATTTTTCCCTTAATGAAATCGGTTTCTTAAAAATAAATTTTGAAATAAGATCATGTAAAATGTTTGGAAAATTTAAGTATTTTTTGCGTAATTTTTCGTGACAATACGGTCGAGAAAGTACGTTCTGTTTTAGTACCTCTATTTCTTTTTCTTATTATTGCCGTATTCTTCGTCTTCCAAATTGAATTCTGATCGAATGTTCAGGTACATGCAAAATGTCGGATGGGACGAGAGCAGAAGGGGGTCAAGCCAGTGCCATTCGTGGGAGGATTGGTCGCGCAAGAGCCCTTGGAGCTCTCCTAGAGCTGGTCGGAGGAGCTCACAATCTGAGCACCTTGGCGGGAATTAGACACATGTATATTTACACCCAGACATTACACCGTCACATTAGTGCTTCATTATTAAATCGATATCTGTATTTAGTCATTTTCTGCAATTTTAATATTAATATTAATAATTAATAATATTAATAATATTTTTTATTCCCAACTTGTTTTACAGAGATAATGTACAATGTGGTTTCTTGGAATTACTAACCATCGATAACCAGTTGTGATGGTTAGCAATAAATGTTAAATTTATACTTCATTATCTGTCTACTTCTACATAGTAGTATTTATGAACTTAAGAACAGATATACGCGGTCTGTCTTTTCTGCCCCCTCTACATAATCCAAACATCGCTTGAATGCATTGTGGAAATGCAAAGTGATGGCGTTCGGTCGCTTACAGAAAGGCGTTGCTATACATTCTTCTGGGTTGGCCGCGTACTGTGTGTACAGGGTGATTCCGTCCTCGATGCTCATCCAGGACCCTGTGGTAGAGTATTCTAACATATTCATGTGTGCAAAAGACAAAAGGGGGCAACCCTATTCAGAATGTGTTGAAAAATAAGTTTTTCACTGGTCGTTTTTGGCGTAAAGGTGGCCCAAATATTACATTAAATACACCCTTGTTGCTATTACTACCTACTCATCAAATAAATTTGAAAGCATAGAGAAAAAGGCAAGCACGCCTGAACGCAAGATGGCTGAGGCCACACAACCTCTGTGACGCGCACAACTCTGCCCGGTTGTCCCTTTATTTCTGCCGCCACGCGCTCACTCACGATAGACGACTTCGGTAGCATAAACGCGCTCTTCATTAACCCCGAGAAGAGTGTCCACCAGATTCAAATCTGGAAACCGAGGCGCTTTTCATGCTATTGGGCCCCTCAACCGATCCACTTGTCTGGATATTGCATTATATTCCCAAGCCCCGCGGTAATTACTACGCGTAGGTCTGAGTTATTATGGTGCTATCACATCTGTGCCCGTACAGTCAACAGGGACGTCTTCTATAAGCGTACGGAATATCTGAATTGTGCTATTCAAATATTGAACTCACAAACACTCGGTTAAGAAGTGAGGACCGAGGATAAGCGCATAAATCCATATTGCCAACCCACACAATTGCCAGGAATCACTCTTGGTGAGGTACGCCAGGTGCAACAAGAGAATTTTCCTGGTCGTTCCAGTATTTTTAAAAAGACGCTTCATCTCTCCACAGAACGGTTTCAGAAGTTCCTGTTTCCTTGCATTTGCGTAGGAAATACCACGTGAATTCAGAACGACGTGTAAGTTTGTTCTTGCCGTTGTTGCACCCGCCGTAAACGGAAAGGTCGCCGTGTCGTCTGCCTGAGTGTTGCCAGGTGACGATCCACGAGCGCTGACCTCGCAGTTAATAAATAAATAAATAAATAAATAAATAAATAAATAAATAAATAAATAAATAAATAAATAAATAAATAAATAAATAAATAAATAAATAAATAAATAAATAAATAAATAAATAAATAAATAAATAAATAAATAAATAAATAAATAAATAAATAAATAAATAAATAAATAAATAAATAAATAAATAAATAAATAAATAAATAAATAAATAAATAAATAAATAAATAAATAAATAAATAAATAAATAAATAAATAAATAAATAAATAAATAAATAAATAAATAAATAAATAAATAAATAAATAAATAAATAAATAAATAAATAAATAAATAAATAAATAAATAAATAAATAAATAAATAAATAAATAAATAAATAAATAAATAAATAAATAAATAAATAAATAAATAAATAAATAAATAAATAAATAAATAAATAAATAAATAAATAAATAAATAAATAAATAAATAAATAAATAAATAAATAAATAAATAAATAAATAAATAAATAAATAAATAAATAAATAAATAAATAAATAAATAAATAAATAAATAAATAAATAAATAAATAAATAAATAAATAAATAAATAAATAAATAAATAAATAAATAAATAAATAAATAAATAAATAAATAAATAAATAAATAAATAAATAAATAAATAAATAAATAAATAAATAAATAAATAAATAAATAAATAAATAAATAAATAAATAAATAAATAAATAAATAAATAAATAAATAAATAAATAAATAAATAAATAAATAAATAAATAAATAAATAAATAAATAAATAAATAAATAAATAAATAAATAAATAAATAAATAAATAAATAAATAAATAAATAAATAAATAAATAAATAAATAAATAAATAAATAAATAAATAAATAAATAAATAAATAAATAAATAAATAAATAAATAAATAAATAAATAAATAAATAAATAAATAAATAAATAAATAAATAAATAAATAAATAAATAAATAAATAAATAAATAAATAAATAAATAAATAAATAAATAAATAAATAAATAAATAAATAAATAAATAAATAAATAAATAAATAAATAAATAAATAAATTGGTGGCGATGCTCAGGCCATTTAGCCTGCTCTTCTGCCTGACCACGACAAATGGAACATGGCTTCCGGCCTATTAGCAACGAGGACTGAATCATTTTGTATATATGAGTGGAAGTAAAGAATGTTCTATTTTAATTAAAATGCTCAAGTTCATGCCAGATGGCGTGTAAAATTATTGTTCTCTTCTATATCACTTTCTCAATGCTAAAAAGTAAAAGTTTTGAAACACACGAAAGGTTTTCGTTTACAAAGTTATTTGAGAAGTGTATTGAACCAAATTTTTTGGGCGAAAGGTAGCGGGACCTAGATATGTTATTACTTGCTCTTTATTAACTGATTTTGTAAAAATAAATACTAAAATTAAATTTCTGAAATTTATAGAATGAACATGTATCTGCTGTCATTTGTTCGTTATTTTAATGTATCAGTTATACTGATCTACGGTATTGAAAACTTTCGACATTTTTTCTTCTCGCGAAAACATGTAAATGTACATTTAATTAAGCTAAAGCAGATTAGGTTCGAAGAGTTTTTTTTTACTTTCTCGAATTATTTCTTAAGAAGACCCTCCGAAAACAAGTATCGAAGTTTCCACTCACTTGTCACTATATGTAACAATAGCATAGATAGTATAGTATGAAACAATAGTAATAGTCAATTTCCGTTGGGGTGCATATGTTGTAACTTTTCTATACTTTTTCCTTTTGATGATGTAATAGATAGGGTTCACCTAGTTCAAATTAATTTTCGAATTTGGCCTTCACCTCCAATATTAAAGCCAGAGATTTCCTTTTCAATGCAATTCATTCCTCAATTGAAGCTTAACTTAATTGAGGCTTAAAGCAAACAACCCCAAAATATGTAAAAGTTACGCAATACCAGGAATTACCATTCCTTTCATTTTCGAAAAGTATCCAACGATGTTTGCGTTGTCGTAAATGATTTAAGATGGAGGCAGAGGTTCCAACACGAACAGTTTATACTGTTTAACAGATGTTACAATCGAATTTCTCTCCCTCAGAATACAAAGAATACTTTTGAAGTTCTACTCGCCCGAAAGATTATACCCACACAGCTAGGTTTCGTACCCCGAGAAGACGTACCAGTTCGTAGCAGACTTCACAACAGCACTTCGCTCGGTCGGCGAGGCTGTCGCCAGCAACTCAGCCCCGATCTCTCGTGCCGGTGCGGGTGCCGGGCCGAGGCTGTCCCTTACTCGCCCCCGAAGCTCCCGAAGCGGTTCGCGCTCTGCCGACTTTACACTAGCAACACGTTTCCGCAATGTCTTTCAGCAATGGGTTGCAGTTTCTTGCGGTCATCCTTTACTCTGTTGATTCATTGATTGATTCATTGGTTGATTCATTGATTTTTTCGTGTTTCCGGGCGCGTCAACGGCTTTGGTCATTAGTCCCGTAAGTGTGGTGCATGTTTTTTCTCGGGAGAAGGTGGTGATCCTCGGCCGCTGGATGGCGAGATCCGGCGCCTGCCTACCGTCGGCTAGTGGGGTTTCCCTTAACCAGGACTCTCCCACCAGCGGGGCACCGCGCCAGCCTGGGACAAGCTCTAAGCCCGTTTTTAGGTACTGCTTGGCATTCGTCTGGTTTGTTGGAGAAACCACGGAAATATACCGATCAGAGCAGCCGGGCGCTAGAATTTTCCTCCAGACAGCAACTGAATTCGACCTAGCTGAAAAACATCAGTTGATACACTGAGCTACCGCTCCCGGTCTAAGCTGTTAACGTGTCCGGAATCACCAACCATTTAAAGTTTTGGAATAGTTAGTGATGAATGACATGCAATGAGTGCAAGCGCTTCAAATGATTTTTGATGAATTGATGAAGTGTCTCAAAAATTCAAAAGCTTTCTAAAAACATGAGCTCAAAATCGTACATTTTCAGAAACGTCCTAACATTTTCTCAAGAACGGCTACGTTTTTTCCAGTGAAAATTTGCATGTAGCAGCAGGTTTTACTCATCAATATTCATAAAGTCACATTTCAATTGTGGCTTTAGAGCACCGATGAAAATACGAAATTGTGGGGAAAAAAATAGTCGCCGGCAAGTAGAAGCTGGGAAGAAGGTTGGGCCTAGCGGAAGAGTAAGCCCTGGTTAGGAATCTAACTAGGAGAAAATGTGTGGAAAGCAGCTTTGTTGCTGAAGTCTGTGTGTTGTTGCAGTGCGCATCTGCGGGGTGCTGCTGGCCTACAACTTCTGCCTGCAGGAGCTTCGCGGGCCCCTGCCCCCTCGCCCGCCCAAGTGAGCAGCGCCTACAGGCCCCCCGCACCACCACCACCGCCACCGCCAACGCCACCAGCCCCTCCCTCGGCCATCGGGAAGCGAATGCCAACGGGGGCCACCCGTGTTTTGCCTCGGTCGCACCCAAATCCCACTCTGCAGTGGATTCATGTGGACAAGGCACTTGTGGCAGGTTTCCTTTGCTGTTCCCCCTGCCACCATCCTGCGTATGAACATCAGTTTTGGGCCCATGTCTGGCTAAAGAGGTTAGGAACTGAAGATGGAACATACTTGGCTTGTGAAGATGTCCGCTAGGGCGTCTGGAGGCGCTGCTCCTCCACTTCGCCCCACGTGGGACCTTCGCTGCCCGCCTACACTGGGGCGGGGTGGAAACTCAGGGACTTTTTTTCTGGAAATGTGGAATTGCCCACTCTGACATTTACAGTCTCAAATGTACTTGAATGTTAGCAACCAACAGAAATACTTGGTCAAAAACTCGTTCAAAATTGTCGATTGCAAACATTTGTTAACATAACTTACAACCACAATTAAACGTAATAGGAAACATTTGTTTTACATGTTTTCTTCAAGCGGACGAATAGTTATGCTGCTTACGCATTGGTTGCAATTTGTTCTTCCAACAGAATTATGTAGGCGCGGACAATTTGTACTGAGCGGAGCGTCAAGAAAACTGTCAATGGTGCTGCTCTGTGAGCCGCGATTTCTGTGTTGAAGCGTTCATTTTCCAAAAAATTTAATCGTACACTAATTTTAACTAGAGTACATTCATGGCACGGCAATTGCACTACGTTTCTTAATAGTTTCTAATAAAATAAATGAGGAAGTGTCTCATTTTAATTACGTAGCAATAAAGTTGCTAATATAGCAATAAACCTGCTAAAAGTCGCATTTTCTTTGAATAGTCATATGTTTGGACAAATTTTGTCTATTATTTGCAAATGCATTGCTTCTGTCAATCTTCAATTTTTGTAGATAGTGTATGTTTTTCTCTGATTAATGGCCAACTTCAAAAAGGACAACTCCACTATATTATGTTATATTCGTAATGTTCCTGATAAGGAACATCCTTATTATTGGTAAAGATTCGGTTACCTACCATTATGTAACAAAAATAGGTCTAATGATAATACTTTTTTAAATTTATTGCGTCGTTGTTGACGCAACGCGTCTCTTAACCCTTCTTGGGCGTTGAGCGCTTTTGTTGGAGTAATCCTCCGTTACCTAGTAATTATTATTCATTACTGTTATTCTGTACTTATAGGTTAATTCTAATTATAGGTATTTCGAACTTAGTACCAAGTATTATTTTCTTTAAAACACAGAGCCAATATCTAAATTTATGAAGTCAATAGAGACTCGGATGTAGAAATATAGTTATCTTAAGATGATTTAAATCAAAACCCGCATATTGATGTAATCCAAACACATCAGGCTTTTGAACACATGTTTGACTATTCTCTGAAAGTGTTACGATATAACACAATATAAAAATACAATAGAATATCGAAGCTTCCCTCTAATTTTATACAGTTCGTAACTGCCATGCTCATATGAATTCTAGCGCAATGGTACAAGTCCATTATCACGCAAAATGCTATGTTTGTTTAGCTGTTCACGGACCGTCTCTTTCCATTGTTTAAAACCAAAGTTATTGTCTTTGAACCAAAGTTACCTTATTCATGGGGATAACCAGGGAGCTCTCATTTCTCACACAAAAGCATCGACGCATTTTTGAACCGTGATTACGTTTAATTATAGGACAGTAAACTTCTGATGTGTCGCCATGGCATTGAAAAGTTTCTGGCCAGATACAGGTAATAACAACTCGTCTTCACGCCCTTGCGAGACTTGCCACTACAGAAAACTTTTAGATTGAATTAGGAAGACTTTTGGTTATTTCTGCTGTCATATGGTCCTCTAAACGAAGTTTTGACTGTAGTGTTCTTAAATTCCACCAATCCCTAAGTACACTGATAAGAAAAATCGTATTCTTCAGGTTATGGGAGATCCAGTCGCAACCCAGGGCCATTCCGATACCTAGAGAGCACCAATGCGAGCTGCAGCTCTCAATGAATTGCAATAGAACATAAAAGGAACTTTTTTAATTGTTTAAAAACTAATACTGCATGTATTTATCACTACATTACAATCGGTAGGTGTGGCGAGGGCGCACATACTTTCAACATTTTCTGCACTGCACTCGATCCGTCGAGTGACCCCCCCCCCCTCCCTTGGTGTGCGTATGGCTGCCAGGTGTTCACCATTTGAGCGATCTGTTTACTATTTCTGTTTCAGATTCACTAATTAAAAATGGAAATAGTGAATATGAAAAAAGATCTTATCCAATGACGAAAAAAACTAACTTTCTGTATGAGTGAACAAGAGTTAGAAGAGTGTTTTGTTTTGGCAAGTTTTCTATCTCGATTAGAGCTGAGTTTACTCTAGTGCCAATTGTGGCTATTGCACAGGTCTATGCAGTTGTCTTCGTTTGGTAACTATCCTTAATAACACTTCAAGTGCACTGCGAACGTAAGCTATAAGTGTTCCAATAATGCCTTTCGTGCTTATACTACTTTAACGAACTCCTGCTGGCCCTAATGCACACAGAGAATTTTATTTGAAGGTTTGAACTAATGTATAATAGATTTATTCCATTTTATGCAAAAGCAAAGCTCAACTTCACACTTGGCCGTGTTTTAAATATTAAGAAGAAAGTATCTTTATTATTCAAAGATCCCCTCCCCCCGGTTCACTATTTTCTGAAAATATTTTTGAATACCCTACGTGTGCGATGTGTTAAGAAGATGGCAGCTTAGATGTGAGAAATGTTTTATACGAGAATCAAATGAAACGGTACGTTTCGGATATTTATGTCCCTTTCCAAGCGCTAAAACGATTCAAGTATAAATATAACAATTAGAGTGTACAATTTGCTTCTTACACCTAAGCTATCATTTTATTAATCCCTCAAGATTTGACTAATGCGATTTCTTATGAGCAGTATTTTATATTCAAACGAATATTTTTTATCTTTGAGAAAATTTATTGGATTTTAACGTCTTTTTCACGGTGGCTTATTGAGTAATCTGCTTTCCACAAAGGAAATGGAAGTATTTTTATCCTATCCCCATGCTTTGCTTTTAACGCTTTTGTATTGAAGAATTTATAATTCACAAACACAAGTATTCATAAATAGAGTAGAGAAGTGAAAAATTATCAAGAATTAATGTTTTTGAAGAACAGGATTGAGAATACAATTTGATAGCATTTCAAACATTATATGGTTTGCAATAAAACACATCAGATTGTCCAGCTATTTTTTTAAACATCTGAATTGACAAATTTCTTACTATCAACGAGTTTTCAGTGTGTGTTAATATGTGATGCAATAGATAAATGCTTTCAAGTAAACGAAAACACAATTCAGATCTATTGAATGTCAGAAGTTTTAGATGAATACGATTATAGTATTTGTTTTGACTTTTCCGAAAGTAAGAACGTAATCACAGACAGTGACATTTAAAGATAAAATAATGCCTTAATATGACAAAGTGTAGTGTGTATAATATTATTTCAAAATTAGTAATAACAATATAAATGCGACATTTTTACTGAAGAACATTATGTATGTCTTGATTCTTGGCTATCGCCTCGAATCCATGGTGACCATTCCTCCAACGATCATCTATGACTGATATATCTGCACAGACAAAACAAGTGAAGTAGACATTGAGAGAACAGGGGAGGCCCTTATAATTGCCGCTTGCGCGATAATTGCTTTCATAAACATCATGCAATTTTCCCCCTACACTCTTCTAAAGAAGGAGTGAAATTTCCGCAGTGCAGTGCTGCGAAGAGTTCTAGTGCAGCAGAGTTCTCTTTCTTCTTCGCGTTAAGCTTCTCGCTGGTGTAACATTCTCAAAAGTGGGATACTTTCTCATTTGAAGAGGTTCCCAAAATATTTTTTACAAAAGAGATTCCCTCTACTTTACAGATTCTCAGTATTAGTCACGTGTCTCTGGAGTAAACAGTTATATAACAGGGAAAATATTTTATTCTATGTATACTAGAAGTGAGCACAGTGTGTTTTTCATTGAATATTGAAACTATTCATTTTCTCCCAACAAATAGTTAAAAGTAATGGTGAAATTTCCGGCTATTGTGCCACATTGAATACTTTGATAATCACAACTTGTTTAGTGCATATTGCTTAATGTAATAACATAAACAATGTTATCAAGGAAACGTTTTTAATTTACATTTATTGTATTTTACATGTGCTACGAGTCAGTATCATTTATTATGAATTCACTTTTCGGTTCAAATGCGCAATCTTTCTCAAAAGCTTGCGATTATCCTTAAGCCATTTACATATGATATGGTAACCAAAAAATGACTTCAATTTAAAATGTTTTCTTGATGTTTTGCATGACAATCCATGTATACGATTCAATTATTTAGGAAAACATAAGGTGCGTTATGCACAGTATTCAGTGGCACGTACGACTCAATTTCCTGCAATTCCATAATAATTCTCCGCTTCCTCAATACAAACTTTATAACCGCTATCTAAACCCGATCGATTACATTTCACAAAAGGAAGAGCTACAGAAAAGCTTCAGAAGAAAGCAACAACATTTCTGAGACGTGGAAAACCGAAACTCCCAAACATTTTATTTCATGTCGTTCAGAAATTGTTCTCCAAGACCTTTGAAACGAGAGGTTTCCGTCTCCTCACATAACCACACTCACTCTGACCGCAGAGTAAAACTCGCTTCTGAAAATGTAATTGAATTTTTTTTTCATTTACCAAAGTCTCTACATTAGGATGTTTCAAGACATACGGGAGAATGTTTTTCGCAAAATCAGGTACTCATACCTTTTTTTCTGTTTGACATCAAAACTCAAATAATGAATATTATTGCAATTCGATAAGGATAACCGGTGTCAACTTGATGCCAAACATGAATGAACATGATGAACCTCATTTTGTACCGAGTTAATAAGGAAGGATTCTAGAAGACACTTAATTGTTTGGTAAATAAAGCACGAATATGTCTTAATCATAAACCTATTTAAAATATATTATTCTATAAAGTTTCTTTTCAAAGTTTGTTTTTACAGTCAGGATAAGATGTTCTTGTACACAACTTTATAAAAATTGCTTCTCTTCCTCTTTAACCGTAATATGAACGTTTTGCATCAATTTCACCGCTTTTTAGCTGAATTGTGCACTGCTCTGAGCGTTGAAACCTTCTTGCTAGCATCTTTAAGTAAAGCATTACTAGATCTCAAAGTAGGACATTCGTGAAGAAAACTATTATTTTCAAACAAGAAATTGATTTTGACTTTGTGGTTCATTAAACGAGAAAAAACATTTAAGACTTCATTCCGTTCAAACAAGAAATTGCTTTTGACCTAAATGAAGTATTAGATGTTTTTCTCGTGTAATGAACCACAAAGTTCTCCCTGCGTTGGGATGTAACGTTTACCATAAGTTGATACATTTCTTTTTTTTAAATTTTAAAATCATTTTTACTTTGTTTTCTTGGTTCTCATCATCGTCAATTATTGACAACTCAGATACTTCATCAGTCAAATACCGTAAATGCTAGCTTAGCTTCTGTAAAGTTGCCTTCGGGATGCTTTTATCAACCTTTTCGTAAGCCTTCAGTGACTTTAAAAAGCTTACATGTTGGTAAGGGGCTTTTACAGACAAAATGCATTGAATCAGTGGATTGACGAAGGATGTCAAGATGAACAGGCAGATATTACTGCCTTATCCTTGCTCGTAATTTTCAATCGGGCACTAAACACTGACGTTTTCAGGAAATAAATCGCTCTCGCTATCCATTGAACATGGAGCACCTGGAGGTCGGATTTTAAATTTTATCCGCCTAAAAATGTAACATGAAGCTCTATCAACATCTTTATTTCTATAGTCAATTCCTTTTGGTAAAACCGAAGCATATCGTCAATTTTTAAGACAGACAGGCACGATGTAAGCTTTGCACGATGATCACTGTATTTTATCACGATCGACTCTTTCCCACTTATCCTGGAAGATTTTGAAGAGTGGACTTTCAGTGCTTGTAGTAACTTGACTGAATTTCACTTCGAAGACGCGTTTTAACATCAATTTATACACATTGTGGGCACATGCAAAAATTGACATTTCTCTAAGGTGTTAAAAGCCGACCTTAAAAATATTAAGAGGGTATGTGCTAGAAAAAAAGACTGATTTTTTGGGACACCATAACGTACATGTGTAAACGTGCACATTATGGTGCATGTTCACTCATTAGTAGTATACAGCAGGAAACATCGCCATCCTCTTTAACTGAAAGACGTATGCATCCCATCTATAATATTATTGTTTTTTAAGGAACGCATTTCAAAAAAAAATATATTTGCTTCACACAGCGTTGCTCATTGCTTCACTCATTGACCTCCGTATGTAAATACTCTCATTGTCCTTGCAACGAAAAAAACCCTTCGCTTCGCTATTTTTAATACAACCTCACTCACACGTTCGTTCTAGTCAGACGTGGAAGCCTTCGATGGATTGATTGCAACTGGGGCCTCTGACCGAAGCGAGACCAACTATTGTGGTGGATCTTGAACCTAGTAATGAAGAAATGACGACCTACAAGCGTTCATTGTATTAATTTTAAGATATCATTATTTCCTGTTTTTACTATAAAACTGATTAATAACAGCAAGTGGTAACACATCTAGGACTCACTACCATTTATTTAAAGAAAAAATCACAAAAATAGTTGAGTAGAAAGCTCAAATTCTTTGTAAACGAAAATTCTTGGAGTTTTAAACACATACAAAATACTGATGAACGAAAACGTTTATTTTTCATCGGCAATGAAAAATCAGCAAAATAATGTGTTCAAATACATTAGAGACAGTGATAATCCTATCACATTTATTTACTTACAGTGTACGCGGGCAAATGTCCCTAGATGTGGTCTAGGCATTAATTTTCACTATTCTCGGATGCCCAGCGCTACAAACACTTCACGTACATAATGTAGCGGAAGTCAACATCAACTATCAGCATCAGCTTGATATTTTTCGTTTCTGCTGCTGTGTTTACTGCTTGAAACACTGGCATTGCTTTTAATAATATATTTATCGCTAAAAGCTTTTTTTGACTTTGGTGTAAGTTTCGGTTTCCAACATCGGGGTTGAAAAGTAAATCACTTTTTGGCATCTTCGAGTACACATGTCGGTAACGACCCTCTCAAAAATGTCTCTCAGGAAAAATATTTTGGGAATTTCTCTTAAAAGTATTTCATGTTTTCGCCCACTTGCGTGTTACTAATATCATCATAGAAATTACTCCATTTTCCTCCTTTCCTACTATTAGGTGTTACAACGCATCAAAAGGAAAGCATATTAAGTTTGACTTCGCGGCCCACGCACTCACTTTAAACTTTAAAACGTTTTTACTGAAGAATATAATTGCAATGCGCTTTTTCAAAGCGCTTGTCTGACATGCGGAACACAAGACTGTTATGATATATTGATAACAGAAACTTATTTAAGCGAAAACTTATTTCACTTTTTTCACTTGCATAACACCGTAGATTGAAACAACACGTCTCCTCCGATGTAGTACCTACAATAGCAATTCTAAGTTAAAATATTCTAAAATGTTATTTTTTTAAAACTTATTTTTGATTTAGATGGAAAATAGCATAAAAAAAGAAGGATATTATATTCTACTTTTCTATGAAAAATCTTTTAGAAAACCCTTTCATCAGAACTTCTTTGCCAGTTTTTCTTGATAGTGTTTATTAAGATAAAAACTTACAATTAGTGTCTATTAAATTAACGTAAAAATAATCAGAAATTATTAAAAAAAAGGAAAATTGTTTTCGTTAACCATATCCAATACATGAGTAATCAAGTCACATTTTCAAACGTACGTGACGCATTTGTATTGTGATTTCCGTGTTTTGCTGTACTCTCTTTCTCTATCGTTAATACTTCGTGCGCCAAGTGTATTAATTTTGATACACTCCATGCTCATTTCAGATGGCCAACTGTATAAAAATGACACACACTGTCATGCATCATCAACAATATCAAAATTTCCAACAATCAAGTTTGCTCAATGCTTTGTCACCCCAACAGGAAATCCAGCTCGGATCTCCTAGTTTAAAGCAAATTGCTGTCACCACTAAGCTACTTACACGACGTCTTCTTTCATAGACGTAATGCATTGTCCTGTGATATTCAGTTGTGTAATATATTTAATTGGGAGCACACTAGTACCTTTTTGGAGAGGAAATCACGTCGGAATGTAATTTCCTCTCCAAAAGGGTGACAATTGAATTTTCTAATAGTTTTGAAATTAGTAATTCCTTACTTCCGTCTAACATGTGAGAATTCAAGACATTATCAATAGATAACAAAAACTTAACTTGGCGAAAAAATAATTTCATGTTGCATAACTGTATTATGATCAGTAGAAGTCTGATGCGCAATTTGAAAGTTAGTGACGATAATTTGTAACAGGATGGCGAATCAATTTTTTTCGATTGTTAGTGTCTAAAAATTATCTTGAACCCTGAGTTATGACACAATGTGCATCTGTTTTTGAATGTGCCGGGTGCATCACTAGTATATTAGCCCCGGAAGGGAGAAAATGACGCTGGCTCTCACAGTGTTAATTTGTAAAGCTGTGGCTCGTCTTCCTCTGTGATGTAATTGATTGCAGTGCTGGCATGATATTCAGTAAACTCAGAGTCAACCAAAACGAAAAGAATATTAAATAATCAGCTTTACAAAACGAACTGAAATTTTTAAAAAACAGCTTTACAAATTTAAAAATATGCTTTAACCAATATCGGTTTGTGGAAAAGCGTTCTAAATTGGGAGGAATATTACGTTAAGAGAACTATAAACATTTGTTTTTATGACTTACAACAATGATTCCGCATTAACACGTGTTTCTAGTGCTTGTTTACTCGCTTGCTCTTATCTCTATTTGTTAATGAAGCATATATTTTCTGTACGACACTAATACGAATCGTAATAAAGTAGTGAGTTTGTTCTGTAACTATGTCATGGCAGCAAGGCGATCGAATATTTTAGTATCTATTTTGTTGCTTCAGTGTTGTTACAATTGATATGGGAAGATATTTTAACCATTGTATAAGGACATATTTCATCACATATGAAGGTTGAATATTTTTGTTCACAAACATGCTTGCTACTAAATTGCATGGAATATCTCAAGGGAATACTTATTAATCATTTCCAATTTAATGATAATATGATGTTATATAATTAACTGTATCCAATTAAAACATAATGCAGCTTTTTCTTCTTCTAAGTATAAGTCTATATTAGAAATTGAGTAGTAATGTGTTTCGTTTGGCGTATTCATAGCAATAATGATGAAGCTGAATTTTTACACAATTGTATTGATCGAAGTCATTTAAGACATTTTATGATATCTATATATCAATATCATTGGTTTGTTGATCAATGAAATATGAAATTATAACTGAAATAATAATATGATGATTGTTAATCGCTAATATTTTTAATCTATTTTTGAATGCAAACCAATTTTGATTTAGAACAATAATGTATTTTAAATTAACTTAATACTTTTCTCTAAAACAAATCAAAACGTTTAAGATTACAACTTTCTGTATAGCCTCTGCATTGGGGTAAAAATGTGTGACGTTCGCTTCACATGTTCACGGTTCAATGTGTGACGTTCAGTTGAGAAAATGGTACAATTGACTCAAAATCCAAGCAGAAAATCTTTTTCAAGTTCATTAGTATTCACAATAATGGAACGATTTTCTATCCTATATTTACATAGAAAACTTGGTTTAATTGAGGATGTAATTTTTTATTATATTCTGAAATTAATAATTAACTTTCATAATAATACTCATTGTCTTTGACAATCGTAAATTATTCACATTATTGTATCTTTGACATTTCTGTGAAATTTTAAAACGTTTTTCTGACAAATCTGTGTTAGTTTACAAGCTATCAAATTGTTTAATAGCAAGCGATTGGTGATTGTTGACGGACAAAGTCATGAAATGAAAATTACTTAATTATCCAAATGTAAAATCTGACTTCGGTTAACTGAGCTCCTCAGGGAGAACTCAAGAGGTGGAGATCACTTTAATCAAAGGTGATAATAAATGGATTTCATTCTACTTCTCATTTCATTATTCCCTAGGATAAGTTCGGAGCACAAATGAATGTTTAAACTTCCTGGAGTCCCTGCTATTCTAAGTGATCAGAAATAAATTTCTTATTCTTTGGCGATTAAAACACTGAAGCGCCACCTGCCGACATTCAAGGCCTCAGGGGCGGCGCTGGATGTCAATGGCGGCTGCTGCAGCTGCATCGATTTTCGGGAATTTCCAAAATTTAGAACACTAGTACATAATAAAGCGTAAGCAACTCGTGTAGTACATTCATGAAAACTAAGTTTAAGAAAAGTCTGCACTCAAGCATCATTTACACAATTTTATGCTTTGAATCCGGTGCACAAGGTTACGGCTTTGGCTTTCAAAGTACACTCGAGTGTTTGTATAAGTTCAGCAATTGTAGGTAACTGAATTCATACAAAATTAAATCAGACTAGGATTCCAAAGCAATGTAGTGCTACACTAGCGCTTTGCAACAAGTAGTATTGTTTGGACACTTTTTTACACTAGTTCACTGCAAGATGTTTTTTTATTGCTGTTGGTGATGGTAATGATATGTAATTATTTCATTTCGAACATTACACTAGCCTAGTATCGTTTGCAATAGCCAAAGATTTGTATTTTTTCAGTAACGTATGCTCTCTTATGACCTATTTTTTTAGCACATTCATAACTTTACTGCTTAAAGCGATATCCAGTAACTATTTTTTTAAAATGTGATGTACGTTCTCATGAGATTAAATGATTTCTCCGTCCCTGTTCGCAAATAGCAGCGACTGGAGGAAACCACATCAACGACGATCAACAACAACAACAACAACAACAACAACAAAGACAACAACAACTACACTCATCACTAACAATAATTGGTACCAGAGATCTCGTAGGCACAACGACGCAAAACGACTGCACAGAAAATCACTACACCCCCTGAGGTCAATAAAAAGGATATGACATTGACTGCCAAGGCGGTCAACCTTTCAACAAAAGAAACTGCACTTATAAAATGCACATTTGAAATCAATAAGCCTAGTATAAATGTATACTAAATTCCACAAATATCTTAAATAATGCATTCAATACCGTCCAGAATCGACCGAATTTGTACACTTTAACGCGCGAATTCATGAAATTAAGATGCAATGTTCAGACGAAGGCAGAAAACTGGTATTCCCTTGTGAGATGCCATGGCCGCTTAGGCCCAGTGCCTTGCGACGTAAGCCTGTGGCGCTTTCTACACATCGTTGCGGTACTAAAAGGCGCTCGCGACGCGGAGAGTGTTGAACGTGCATGAGCGTGGCGTCGGGCTGTGCGCTGCCTGGCTTTCTACTGGACGCCGCGCCGGCGAGAGGTGGCGCCCTATGATGTCAAACCCATTTCACGCATATCTCGATTATTGAATGGCGTTAAATCGGAAAGGCATACGTTTATTCCTAAAGTATGATAAGTATTTTAAGATTATCCGCATGTTGTACAACTTAAGCAAGTGCTGCCATTGCTGCATGTAGAGAACCTGGTGACGTATCACTTTTCATTCATCAAATAAAAAAATAGAATACAAAGTTCAAAATATTTATATTTAAAAGTACCGCTTTCTAAGCAATAATAATAATAATAATAATAATAATAATAATAATAATAATAATAATAATAATAATAATAATAATAATAATTTTTATTGACAGAAAAAGAAATGTTTACAGAGTCAAAACCAACATTAATGAGATGAAATTTAAATGATCATTACAATCTAGAAATTAAAGAAACAATAAATTACATAATAAATAACAAACGAAGAAAATCATATTCACATATAAAATATAACTAACAATGACAATTTTTCTTAATTTTTGTAATAAATTTTACAATAATTAGGTTAATGTATTTATCCAAAATAGATGGCAATGAAAAATCAGAAAAGGGATAATACTTACTAAGTTTGCGCAACATAAACATTTCTTTAGTATTAAAAAGCAGGTTTCTCATCAGATCAGGGAAACGTAAATATTGTGCCATTGGCCAAACTAATTCTTTTGCTGAATGAGATGACTTCAAAGAACTGAATTGCGCAAGCGCAATTGTTTTCTCAAAGCGAATCGTTGGCGAGTGGGGAAGCTCGAAAGATGACCAAACTCTCTTGTGACCTTCACTATTCTTAAGCTGGTGTGGTCTAATCCGCGGCTTCCTTATCAATTCTGTTGTCTCTTGGTCTCTTACTGTACAAAATATATTAAACATATGCAAAAAAATGATATAACCTTCTTCCTGCTCAGAACTCAAAAAACAATAAAAAGAATACACTGTATGTGTGCAAAACAGGCCTTTAAAACAGTCATTAGGTTGTGAATTCTTTGGAGGTGTTGAGTAAAATTCAAGGAAACGCCATCAGCAGTCTTGGCAATAGCAATTTAGGACGGAGCGACGAATGCAAAACATTTTCCCCCCTCCTACGCTGCAGAGCATACGAAGAAGTGTATTTTAGAGGGAAACCACTGACCAGGGGCGCCTAGAAGGAACAAGTGGCCTGGGGCAGTAGGTCCATGGGGGGCCCTTATTTACAGCAAAAGTTGCCCTTTTATAATAATAATAATAATAATAATAATAATAATAATTATTATTATTATTATTATTATTATTATTATTATTATTATTATTATTTCGTTTAACAAAACATCGACGCAAAAGCATTGCATTCTTGCTACTTCCATTATTACGATTCTTCACCTCAGAATATTAATGGAGGATCAGTCATTTCAACGCTCCAATCGAAAGGAAGTGGCGGGATGAGTCGAATTCTCTTTACTATCCCGCCTTACTCCGTAAAAAGAGAAGGTAATGTAATCGTGCGCTGAAAAACTGTTTTCGACAGAAAAACTCTTACTACCAGCCCCTGGTAACGAAAACGTGGAATGTTTTAGTTCTTACATGTAGTTACTTCTTCAAACACGTGATGTAGACAGAACTTATGTTTTGTGGGTTCTTGATACCGAAAAATCCATTGACAACAAAACATCAATCTGTCCGTCTGTGGACAACGCTAGCACCACTACCATTCAGACAATTTACTCCTAAATTGGTATTCCCTGATTGATCGGGAGAACTAGAGATCCTCCGAGTTTGAAATGGATATTTTGATTTTGGGAAATACTTTACAGAAAGCTTTTTCAAAATTTTCTCGAAAATTTCCCAAATTTTTGCATTCAACTTTCTCCTCTCATAGTGTAAAGGACGCTTAAAAGAATGGTGCAGATCTCATTTTCGTTAAAATCTCTGATTTTCGAAAATTGTCAAAGTTCAAAATGCTTTTCAGTATCATCCTAAAAATACAATATTTAAGATACAGATTTTTCCTTAATAATATCTGTTTTTCAAACAGATGTTTAAATAAGGTCATGTACAAATTTTCGAATATATAAGTAGTTTTTGCGTAATATTGTATAAGCAAGCAATAAGCGTCACACCCTCCCAGCCAATCGCGCGCCCCCTAGCTAGCACGGTCGGGTGCCGCTAGCTCTACGCCAAGCTCCCGACGCGCCCCCTACTTAACTGGATGCGCACACTTCCACTGTTACGCCCCTTCCAGCCACGAAGGGTCACTGAGCGGGCTCAATATGGGTGTGTGTGTGTTAAAGAAACAATGAAAAACTGCAAAATTGAAGACAGATTTTTGTATTCAACAAAATCTTTTCTAAAAACATCAGATATTTAAAAAATGCCTTGTACATTTTTTTAAAAAAATAAGTATTTTGACGTAATTTCTGTACGAAATTAATGCAAATTATAAAACAAATCTCAAAAATGCCTCAAATTTTTTTCATTATTTTTTCTTAAATACAAGAGACGCATAAAAGAAAACGCACATTTCATTTTCGGTGAACGTTCGAAAAATGCGAAAGTTAGAAACAATGTGAGAAAGTATGTGTTGTTATAGTATTGAAAGTATGTGTTGAGGAGCACTAGTTCCTCTGAGCGAAACCCAACGACTGGGGCTGAACTATCGTTGACCACAGATCGAATGTACCTCTTTTCTATTATAATACAACTCTATTTTCGTACATTTCCACATGATTATATTTCATAGTAATATTCGATAGTAACATATCATTTTTAACATGTTTTTATCACTAGGGGCGGATTTTGATGACCTAAAACATCGCCAAAAATGATCAATAAAATGCTCTTCAAATGCTTTAAAAATGCCCTAAAACCAAAGAAAAATGACGAAAAATTCTTTTTGAAACCAGTTCGGATGAACAACTCAAGCTGTTAGATACATTACTGATGTAATGTAAAACTAACGCTTCTTCCATTCGTTCGAGTGAACTAAGCTTGCAAACTTTTGGTTATGACTATTTTTTTACCAGGAAATATCTGTCTTTAGTTATCCCGAACTAAACGGCCAAACCGGCAATGGCGCTGATATGCGTCACAAGAATTACATACTCGCAATGGCTGTCAAAAAAATTTCTGAGCGAACAAATCGAATAGGCTACTGACTAATTCAGTTAAGAACAAAAGCTGTACTCGTGGCTCATTGCAAAGTCGCAAGCCTTTCACCACTGAGGTCCGGGTTCGATTCCCGTCGAATCTCATGTGAAATTTGTTCCAACAAAACGAGTCAAGCTGCTTCACAAGGGCTAGTCCAACCCTTGTGAAGTGTCCTAAACCCTGCCCCTATCCTTACTCCTTCCCAATTCTGGCCGCTGGGTAGTGACGCAGGAGTGCGTAATAGGAGGCGCATACGCGGAGATGCTACCTGGCGGTCCTCTTGACAACTGACTGCGACGTGACGCGACCTGACAGTGATAATGGAGAATTACTCCAAAAAGCGCGCAAAGTAACGGAGGATTACTCCACAGCGCAAAGCGCTCAACGACCCGTAAGGGTCTTCGAGACGCGTTGCGTCAAAAATGGACGCAACAAATTAAAAAAAAAAAAAAAAAAAAAAAAAAAAAAACATTTGTTGCATCTAGAAAACATTATTTAAAGCCAGTTCCATTAAAAATGACATTAAAATCGATGAAATCAGCAAAATATGCATTAAAAATTACCGAAAAAGGTAAAAAATGATTTATTAGTCGAAATCGACAAAAAATGCTAGATAACGACCGATAAAAATCAGTCATTTCCTTTTGTCATAACATAAAATGAATTTTTGTTCTAGATAGCATTGTTTTAAGGCGAAAAAAATTACATTTCATTAAAATCCGCCCCCTATTTATCACTTTATATTAGTATCTGTTTAAAGGTTTAGCAAGATCGATCAGGTTTTCGTCCAGTTTCCCTGATCCATTGAGCAAATGCTGAGATGGCCCCTTGTTTTGCTTCTGGACATAAATGTAACTTCATTTTCTGTGCACGTCTTCTAGAATTCAGTGGGAAATACAATTATTCAAATCATCGTTTCCATGTTGTCGAGGCAGGAAGTAATAAGAGCCAAAATTTATTGCTTATTTATCTTTGAAAATAGATTTTATTACATGGGAAGTTTTTTTGTTTGTTTTTTTTCTCCCTTGCAAAATTCAAAATTTATTGCTTATTTACCCTTGAAAATAGATTTTTTTACATGGGAGTTTTTTTGTTTTTTTCTCCCTTTCAAAATTCAAAATTTATTGCTTGTTTATCCTTGAAAATAGATTTTATTACATGGGAGTTTTTTTTTTTTTTTCTCCCTTTCAAAAATTCAAAATTTAAGTAGTATATGACTTAGTGTAGGGATCACAGAATTTTGAAAATGTGCACACAATTCACTTTTCGCCATAGCACGTCATACGCAGTTTTTAACTGTTTTTTGACGTAAAATAAATAAATAAAATAAAAGATTGTGAATGTCGAATTGTGGAAGGGGACAACTGCCTAGTTACACCCATTGTGTAACCTCTACTTCGTCCACCACTGGTAGTTATGCTTAAAAAATAATTTTAAATGGCCAAACATCAATGTTTCTTTTAAGTAGAGTGCACAATGAGCATATTTGGGCAGAATTTAGTACTGGAGGACAATATTAACACTTGTAATAACAATTTATGACGTAATCTAAAGTGTTTTCAATACTGTATTCATAGAGAGATATAAAGACTTGTTATAAAACTGTAGAAACATTTTATCAATTGAATTAGAGAATAGACAAATTATATTCAATAATGACTCGAATATATTTAATAAATTGGATTAATTCCATTTTTAATTTTCAATTCAATCCTTGAATCTTGCCTAAAACGAGGCTGTGATAAACGACTTTCCCAGGGCCAGTGTGTGTGAATATCAAAAGCAGAGCAGGGCAAAATGTGACCACGTTCAAATCAATTAATGATGTTCGATTTACCAGGTCTTTCATTTTTAAAAATCATTTTGCTATTGCGCAAAAAAAGGAAAATTCAAGCATATTTATTATAATAGTCTATAAGTGACATTCACACATTGAGAAGAAATGTTAGGAAAGTATTTTCAGGTGTATTTTATATTTTCAGAAATGCTTTTGTAAAAATGTAATATTTCCACATGAAAGGAAAAATTAAGATTATTATTCCTATGTACATTAATACGCATGCATCCGTTGTGTTAAATAAAATAATTTAAAAATGAAATTAAATAAATATTTAAAATATTATTTATGTGTGAACATAATACATATTTAAAAAATGTTAAAATAAATATTTAAAACAAGGTTATAGCATGTGTAGTTCCTTATATTTTGTTTTATAATGACTCCCTATACTTAGTTGTAGTGTTATCCTCTTTCCCGTCCAAAGAAGAGCATTACATCAATCATTGCGGCAAAGCCCTCAGACGAAAGAAAGCGAACCCTGTGTGACATATTGGGAAATAATATTCACACCCTGGGATTATCTTTAGAGCATTTAAGTTTCTTTTTCTTAAGAACACTTCACGTCCTTGGCGCAACCCTAAGATCACCCTTCTCGATCGCTCAGCTGCGAAGACGCGCAATGGCGTTCAGTGCAAAGCAGGGTTGCCACACTGGGGAACTTCGTCCACCAAACGGGGATTTTTTTCGTTGTAGGGAAAGAATGGGGAACATTACTTTGGGTGAAATTACTTTCATCCGGAGTCGAGATAATTATATCATTTTTCAACTATTATGAATAAAAAAGAAACAATACACATTATTCTAACTCATTTTTATGTATCAATGGAGAAAAATAAATGACAGGCATAGTGTTCAATCTCGCGATGAAATTCGCTACCAGGGCGCAGACCCTATTTGCCTTCTACCCACACGGCCACCCGCCGTTCAGAACATGCTTTTGCTAACCTCACAGAGCCCGCTCCCAGAGCATTCCAGCCCGCAGCCGCGTATAGTAAGAAAGCCGAAAATACAAGTGGGCAATAAAATCAGTTACGAAGTGTCTTGGTGCGGGACTCTCTCTCACGGCGCCGTCACCTCCACCGAAGCACATACTTTCAAAACAAACTCCTCTTTGAGCCTCCGCAAGCACCGACTGCCGCGCCCCGGCGCCGCCCCGGCTGCCGGATGAAGACGTCATTAGCAAGGACTGGGCCCACCCCGGCGCGTGGCGGGCACCCATCGGTTCACTACCTGCCACCGACAGCAAAATTTATACAAACATTTCTCAGAGTCGCTACTTGCTCCCCTCGCCAAAACAGAACTTTTAAGGCATCTCGCCGAACAACACATCCACATCGGCAATGCGGACGCGCCCGCGTAGCCGCCTCGCTCCTTCTCTATCTGCAAACCAGATGCCGCGGTTCCCGAAAGAACAAAACTTTCAAATAGAACAAACGGTAGCCGCCATCGCGGGCACCTCACGTGACACCGCCTTAGCATCCGATCGCCGCCAATGTCACGTGATGCTCCTCTCCCCGGACCCGAAGATGCATCCCACAAATAGGAAGGCGATCTCGGGCACATCGCGTAACCTCTGGTACACCGCCTCACCATAGGTTCAAAGCCAATGTCATATGACTCTCCCCTCCACGGCCTCAATAACACCCCCAATGAATAAATACAGTAACTTCGCTCCCACAGGAGGGCAGAGAAAGAACAATCTGACAGAACATACTAACTCTAACAGACTTCGAACAGAACTGACACTACTACTCATTGTTTAACTATTCATGTCAACAGTGGGCGAGTGTATGAATACTCGCTTCACGGGTGTATCAATACTTGCTAGGCAGACAGCCTGTGAACGAGTCGTCTGTTCCTGCTTCGCCTACCGAGGTTTCATCAATCAACCAGCGCGGCCAACAGGCCGCTACCTAAAAATTCAGGCTACTCGCGTGCATCAGCCGCAACTCTGGTCAACTGAATCCGCGCCCATTGCAGTTCGCACCGCCGAATTGCCTGGAGCCAACCTCAGCTCTGACGGCATCCACACACTCAGCCGAGAGATTTGGGTTGGTGCTTGCAGTATAACAAACTGTAAGTAAAGTGAACAAATAAAAGTATCCAAAGTTTTTTATGACAATCGTTTATTTCAGCAATTGCACAACGTTTCGTAACTCGTTTTGTTACATCATCAGGTGCTTAGTGAGGGAACGCTATCCCATTGAATTATCTCTGCAGCAGAACATTCAAGGAAACATTATGAAATACCTCACTCTCACTCAGTTGATACCACATAACTAACCGTTACAAACAGACACTCCATTCAAAGTTCGAATTCGAATTTGAAGTTGCTCATTCAAACTTTGAATGGAGTGTCTGTTTGTAACGGTTAGTTATGTGGTATCAACTGAGTGAGAGTGAGGTATTTCATAATGTTTCCTTGAATGTTCTGCTGCAGAGATAATTCAATGGGATAGCGTTCCCTCACTAAGCACCTGATGATGTAACAAAACGAGTTACGAAACGTTGTGCAATTGCTGAAATAAACGATTGTCATGAAAAACTTTGGATACTTTTATTTGTAAACATATATTGACAATCAAGAAGAAATATTGATTTATTATGTAAGTAAAGTGAACTTTAAGAAAGAGGAGCATTCATAAACTGTATAAACTTTCATTGGTCCTCCAGTTTACTACTCACTAAAACAACCTATTTGTATTTATGCAAACATTAAACTTCAATTTACAATAATTGCATATTGACTTTCATTCACCCGAAAGGCAAACAATCCCCTGAAACCCGTTCTGATCCCGTATGTAGTCGCACTCGCAGCACGGCACCTCCCAACGTGTTGCATCTGCTACACATAGAGAAAGACAAATATGAGAAAAAGCTTCCAGCAGCTCAGAAGTCGTTGGATTGAAGAATTTTAATTTAAGGGGACAGCCAATGGAATCGTCAGCGACAGCTCATGTCGTTGGTCCACGAGAGCCGCTGCCGCCGCCGCCTCCGCAGCTCCCGAATCCTCGGTTGCCCTTCGCCTCGGCCAGCTATGCAAACAAGAGCGCTGCTGTCGCGGAATATTTCGAAGGTCGCCAGTGTAGCGGACACGCTCAAGACATAGGCTGCAACCACAAAGTACACAGGGACTCAACTCCGGTCTCGGAGGCAGGGTGGGGTATGTACGGAAAACGTCGGCAGCTATACTTGGCTTTTTCTAACTTGGAAGCTGAGAGTATTATCTGCGAGATGGAATATGGCACCACTTTTTGCGTCTTTCTCGGTCCTGCCGCAAGATGTCGCATGATCACGACCGTATCAAGCAGTGCTGCAGATCAAGCGATTCTAGGGGCACGACCAAGAAAGACTCGAAAAGCCGTGCCATATTCCATCTTGGAGATAATACCTCGTTAGAAAAAAACAAGTATACTTGAAAAATAAAAGAAAGCTCGACCCCTCTTGCTTCAGCGACATCACGCAGTGAGAGAAGGATCTTATCTGGACTTTTTTAGTCCAATATCGACCAAATTCATTGGGTCCAGGTTGTGTCAGTTCGCGCCGGTACGAAGTATAATTGTTATCAATTATTATTATGATGAAAAGCGCGCACTTTTAAAAATAAATATATTATTGCTTCCCTCGGAAACGTTTTGCTTTGCTGCCATTGGATGCATTGAAAAGTTCACGCCTTTTTTCCCCCAAGAAACTGCCAACGTTTTTGGTACATACCACCACTACCGTTGTTTAGTCTCCTTCCTGTATACGTCGTGGTTGCAATTGTGATAAGAGCACGTTAGTTATTTAGAACAACGATTTGCTCGTTTCGGTGCTTGTATTATTTAACTGTATGAAAATATACTAGGTGATTATAATATGGTTAAGAGATGTCCGGCACATTTTAAGTGCACGAACAAATTCATTGTTTCACGTTCAAATTCAGTGCACAAATTCGTACAGTTTGACTTTTCAGAACGAAATATTACGAGGGGAAGATGGGTTCTTCCTTAATTGCAAATGTTTCAAACCTTTCGTGTGAAAACCTGCATATTTGTATTGTTAAAGACAAATGGCAGCTGTCATAGGAAACATGTATCTAAACATTATCTGTATTCAGCTAATGTTTTGATTTCTCATTTTATATTTTTGCTTTCTCGTATACATACGTATATACGGGATTAGTATACGTAGTATAGAGAAAGTTATGTTATGCTGCGAAAAATCGATTCGAGATTTCCGCAGACGAGAACGTCCATCCGTCTGTCGGTCCGCCCGTCCGTCCGTCCGTCCGTCCGTCCGTCTGTCCGTCCGTCTGTGAACACTACTAGCGCCTAAACCATCCGTACGATCTTTTCCAAAAACTCTTTTCAAAAAACCCTTGTCCGTCTGGTTCTAGTTGAAGTTTTGAGATTTTGAAAAACATTCTTTAAAATTTGGGGGTACTTTACATGAAACACCACGGACATTTTCAAAATGTTTTCAAAAACGGCTCCACATTTTTTATTTAAATTTCTTGCAAGAATAGAGTAAAATACACTTATAAAGGTGGATTAGGTCTGACTTTCGCGGTTAACTCTGAATTTTCGATAGTTGCGAAAGTTAGAACTTTTATCGGCGTCTTCCTACAACTACAAAATTAAAGATACAGATTTTGCTTTAAATGAAATTTGTTGTTCTTAATCTGTACTTTCAATAAGATCATTTAATTTTTTTCAAACTTTTTGTAGTTTTCCCGCAATTGGGCGGGCAATATTTGCATTTTTTTTAAATAACAAAAAACAAGATTTTCTCAAAACGACTCCAATTTTTTTCTTTAATTTTTTTGTATATATATTGATAAATGCACCGTATAAGACGACATAAACGCCATATTGCTCAATTCTTTTGTTTTTTCAAAAATTACAAAAATGAAATTTTTCAACTTGTCTCTCACGTCGGTAATATTTACATTAGAGGCGATTTTTTCACGTTAGTGTATTTATGAGTACATGTTCTTTAAATAATGTCAAATAAAGTTTCTGAAAACTCAACAGTTTTCTGTTAAAATGATCTAATTCCGAATTTTCAAAAACGCTCAAACGCCATTTTCGTAAAAATTGCTCGAATTTTTTCTTCAAATTTTTCCAATGAATAGTGTGCTAATTGCACTGTTTAATATGACGTAAAGTTCATTTTGGTGTATTCTTTTGATTTTTGAAAAATTACACAAATGTTATTTTTTTAAATATCTCTCACGCCGTTAATATGCACATTTCAAAGGATTTGTATAGATTATTGACTTAGTGAGTGGGCGTTCTTCAAATTACTTCGAATGAAGTTTTCGGGTTGAGTAGTCGTCGTGTGGAAGTCGGGTGTGTATCTTTTGTTTGAAATTGTTTGAGTGCAAAATGTTGCAGCAAAGGTTTGGTTCGATGTCCAATGACGAAATAGATGAAATTATTTGTAAATCCAAACCAAATAACACACTGAACAACAGGAACTATATTTGGAATCAGTTTGAGAAATTTTGTGAGGAAAGGAAATATAAATTAACCGCGAGTAATACATATCAGGAAATATCAAATATCTTAAAAGATTGGAGCATGGATATGAGAAAAGTGAATGGTGAAGAAAATGAAGAATATTCCGTGAAAACGATATGCAACGTGACTGCGAAAATGATAGAAGAGAAATTTTTCAAAGAATTCAATAGAAATAGAAATATTATCCCCTTTACAGATATGAAAGTTCAAGTCGCTAGAGAGGCTAGAAATGCAAAGAGAAAGTTACTACAAAACATTCCGGAGAAACGAAAGGTTAGTGAAGTAGCTCTTAAATCTCAAGAGTACCAATTAATGCTTGATACGTGTGAAGAAAATACGCCAGAAGGGTTGCAAATAAAGTTCTTTCTTGCCGCCTCACTAGAATTAGCGTGGCGTGGTGGAGAAGCGGCAAAATGTTTAGTCTATTATTTCCAAACGGAATTAGGTCATGATGATAAAGAAACCGGTAGAATAGCCTATAATCCCTATTTTCCAAGACTTGTCAAGGAGGTGATGAAAAGCTTACAGAGACGAAATGGTTGACACCAAATTAAGAGTCGCCTTTTAGTGTCCGGTAAGATAATACAAACTTTTGGCAGAAAAACGCACAGGAAACATTAAAATTGATCGATTTTTTGTCACACCTAACTCTTCCTACCAAACGTCAGCTATTTGGTACAATAACTGCCCTGTTGGGGAAAATCAGTTGTCTACGTATACGAAAACGTACGCAGCTAAAGTTGGATTTAACATTTAAAAAAACAACTAATCATTCTTGTCGTTCAACTACAGTTTCTGAAATGCTCCAAGATGGCACACAGGAGCAAGAAATAATAAAAATTACAGGACACTCCAACACACCGTCACTCAAGACATCTGCAAATGAATGAGGAACACCGTTCTTCAATTATTAATAAATTAAGACATAGTAGCGCTTCCAATTCAACATCTTCCTTAAAAATAAGCAACCAAAACACGTTTCCTTCGAATTTAAACTTCAAAGATTGTGTATTAAATAACTGTATTTTTAAGTAATTTCGCTTTTAGTTTGTCTTATGTTTATTTTGTTGTTTTTTTAATTGCCCTTATGTATATATTTCTGTTCGGTGTAAAAATATTTAAATTAAACAATGCTAATTATTAATAATACATTATATTTATGAAATTTCATTCGTGAAATAGTCTTAGTAAATTTCACTCGTGATTTGGAAATTGTCGATAAATCCCCTCCTCGTTCCGCGAGTCCTGTTGCCCCTTAATCTAGTACGCTTTAGTTGACTCCCTTGTGGGCAACCCGAACGGGGTACGGTTCCTAAGATTACAAGCAGGTTATGCTAGTTCCTCAAGAATTGTTGGATTTGATTGAAAATGACGCTAACTTTCTTAACACCGAGGCAACCGGCAACACTGTAAGGAGGTCTCGACTTGGCTCCATGCGATTTGTGTATGTGTGTCTGTGTCTGAAGAAAGAGCTGAGAGACCGTGGAAAACCTCCAAAACCATGTTCCCGTCGAGGACCTTCAGGGTGCCTTCCACGCGCGGCAGACAATACTCCGCAAGTGTGCTGATGCAAGGGGAGAGTATTTTGAACAATTTTAAGCATTTGTACAGGTCCGATCAATAAATCTATTTCCCCCAGAAAATACGCATTACTTTTATAATGGATTCTGTATGCCATAGAGATAAAAATAGTAGATACGTAGTAATATGCCATGTTAGATATGTAGAGACTACTGAAATATGCATTAAAGCAAACATGACCATAATGAATTTTCAGAGTCAGAATTATTTGAAAGACACCAAGTTGTTTCTTTTAAAGTTATTGATACAGTAGTGACACAGATGGAATGTTGATTTCTGTCGTGACCGGCCGCACATAATTAAATGTGCCGCCACAGAAGCACGTCAGTAGGGCGTTACCGCCCCTGGCGGCAGCGGTCAACAACAAGCGCGGGCCAGCGGTGCTCGGCTGAGTGCGGCCGCCACGCTTGAGCGACCGGGGCGAGACTCGACCCCGCCCCTACTACACAGCCAGTCGACGGGCCTACGGCCCGGGGCAGCTATAAAACGGCCTCGGCGCGGAGCTGAGTCAGTCAGAGAGTGAGCGAGTGAGCGGCTGTGATAGAGCGACGATCTGGTGATTAAGTGGTAGTTACTGTGTGGAGTGAGAGAGAGACGACGACAACCGCGCAACGACTTCGGACTTTCTTTTTCGGCTATTTGGTGACTCGGCATATCGTGGTACATCTCCTGGTTTTACGGCAACACGGCTACGTCTCTCTACAAATTCTCCTGGATATTCGGCACTATAGCTCTGTACCTGTTTCTGTCAATAAATTGTTTATTGAACACTGGTGTATTTAATTTGGATACTTCAATTTCAAGATTTTGAAAACTCATTTTATTGAATTTCTTGACGAAAAGTAGTTTTCTACCTACAAAGCGTCCTTTTGTTCAGAAAAGTTTTCTTTCTCAATAAAACAATATTCATTCTTGGACAGTGAGCAGCTTCGATATGAATTGACAAATGTATACATTGATAATGCAAAATACATGCCTGCAAATTTGATGAAGTATTTGCTGGACAAATTGCTCTTGAAAAATATTATTAAGAGACGGCTCGGCTGATACAACTCAGCTTAACTTTCCCTATAACTACGGTATTATAAAGAAATATGATTACATTAGGACGTTCCTGAGAAATTCCATGGAAAATATGGATCGGTAATTTCAGTACACTGGCTATTGAGAAGTCTCTGCCAAATTAACTTTGCAAAAATTACAGCTTTTAAGAACAAATTCCAACGTTTTTACTGAACAAAAAAACTGATAATGGAGCTAATTTACAAAAAAATGTAAGATAAGATTTTCAGAATACCCAACTTGCATGACTCTAGCTTCGCTACTGGTGTTTATCCTTTTCCGATCGCCTGTATTTCGTTGTAATGTTTTTGTAATTATTTTTCTTCTTGCCGATTTCTTAACCGCTACTTCGGTCTTCCGTCTTCTACAGTCTTCTCAGTTCTTCCAGGAATCAGGTGGTAATTTCCACTTCTCGATTATCTTTATGATCTGATCGTTCCAACCTGGTCTTGGTCTTCCTCGTTTTGTCCTTTCACTTGATTGCCATTCTAAGGATGTTTTGGGGAGTCTTTTCTCGTCCATTCAATGCACATGCCCAAACCAAGTGAGTTGTTTCTATTCAATTTCCTCTATAATATTATGTTGCAGATTCATTACTTCCTTAACCCGTCCATTTCTAATTCTTTCCCTTCTAGATATTGACGCTGCTCCTCTGAGGAAATCCATCTCCAGGACTCTCAATTTTCTTTTCTGTTGTTTTGAAAGTTGCCATATTTCTGCTCCATACAATGTAATTTGAGATTTTTGATTTTAATCTCGCCCAAGTTAATTGTAATTTCGTTTACTTTTCTTCTTCTTGATGTTTAGGTTATGGTAAATTTATTAATTTAATTTTTTAAAATTTAATTTCGTTTTCTCCGTAAAAGTAATTTAGAATCTGTGAGTTACCATCCGTAAAGCGCAAGAACAGCAAAGTGCCCCACAGCAGAGAAAAGTGATTAATGTTTACAGCTATTTAAAAGGGAAGAATTCAGGAAAAGCAGTGCAAGGGATTGAGGAAAAAACAGCGTCAGCAGTGGTGTAAGTCCAAAAACAGTCCAACAACAAGACAACAAGCTGCAAGTGTTTCAATTAAAATCCCAATAAAAGGAGGAAAAGTCGATGGGTTTCCTGTGCAGGGAAGCAAAATACGACGACTTCGTTCGAAGTACAATCCGCACGTGCTTTATTTTATATGAAGAATGTTACGCCAACACTAAAACATATTCTTGCAGAAGTAAATAGTGCCAATAATCTCCCCAATTTCAAGAAATACAGTTTTCATCTATTACTAAAAGAGAATAGTTTTATATTTAAGGAAAGGGAGGAAAATACGCTTTGATTGAGTCGGCAAGGTTCGAGACATACTAATGTAGCGTTAAACTAGCGCTCAGCCCCGTTGCGGGATTCGTCCACACCAGCGAGCGCGTAACTTGTAAGTCACACAGTAAGCAGAGAAGCGCCTCGTTTGCAACGCAACTCATGTCATGGCACAGCAGACTGCATGGAAGAGGCCGTCAATACATTAATACTACTGTACTACAGTACTATTGTGTATGTTCTACACTATGCTTCTGCAATATATGTGACGACTGTATTTTTCAAAATATTTTATTTGTTCTTGAGCAGTGAGTTTGCTTTTTTAGAAGCACTTTGTGAGGTTTCGTTCAGCAGCATTTTTCCTGCTGGTGGCCATTATGTTATAATAGAACCTGAGAGAATGTTCCTTGAGAACAGTATTACCTTTAATTTATTGCTTCCGAAATTTTCTAAATTATATTATTGTCATTACGTCAATATACATGCAAAACATGGAATGCACTCGGGTGGGATGAAAGTAGGACTTAGCTTTGACCTGGCAGGCTCGGGGCCGGGCGGGCCCTCGCCCTCGGCCCTGTGCGGCCGAGGACGCAAGGGCCTTCAGGAAGGGCGGATTAGGGATCGAAAGCCGCGCTTTCTTTGGGCCTCCGGCCGTCACATCCATTTTCATTTCGTTCCGTTCCGGAGCCCACGCCGCGCCCCTGCCCTCCGTTGCGAGAGGAATTAGGGCACTGGGGACTGCCAATGCGTTGAGGTGTGGGTTCAGAGTTCGCTTTTCCTCCAAGAAAGGCATTGGGCAAAGGTTATCACGAGGGGACACTCAAATAGGTTTAATGTTTGCTACTACTTACGAAGTATAGAGGAAATTTTGGAATGTTGCGTGAAAAAAACGCGAATAACTATAGCACCTCCTGCAGTTTTTGAACGGTTGAAGTTATTCGGTTTTCAAGTGCTTCAGGAAATGGGGCTAATTAATGAAAGAAATGTTTGAAATTAATGGTGGATTTCAACTTGGTTTATTTTGAGTTATTAATTGTAATTAGAAGCAGTGGCGTAGCTTCCATTAAGGCTGCAAGGCGGAACCTACCCAAATATTTTATGAAAAGCAAAGAATGCATTTCATTAAAAAAATTATAATGCTTTTATTGATAATTTTCGAAAGAACAATCACATGACTCGTCTGGCTTCGTACGTTTGGCATCTTGTACTTCCCGCTCAATTGCGAACGTACGCGAGAGAGAACTAAGGCTGTGGCCGTTCGGAGCCTTCAACGCATGCGCAGAACGTGCGCCCGCAGTCGCAGATATTCTGTTCCACACGGGCAGCATGGTTCCTCCGAAGGCCCGCCTAGGGAGCTTTCGGCAATCTTCGGATCAGTCGTGGGCAGTGGCGGGCCCTCTCACGCCAAGACAGACAGTGGACCGCTTGCGGTACGATTTATGACAATCGGTATTGTTCACCCGCAATTCGTTTAATTTACATTTTGGAAGAGAAATGTCTTGTAGATGGTGAGGCAAATTGATTCTTAGTATTTTCCTTATACACAAAAATAAATACTCTATTATTAATAACACAATTTAAAATGTTTTAACGACTCTTGAGAGTGACAGGGGCAAAAAACAGCGAAATAAATCAATTGGTAATTATAATAAACCTGTTTCCCACCCATTTGGTTCTATCATTTTTAAATTGTTTTTGTGGACGTTCGATAAATGTTAGCGGATAGTGAAATAAAATGTTTTTCCAACATGAATGCGGACCACTGTCCGGGCCCTAAGTGCGGTAAGGCGAGGTCGCCGGGCGCCCCTCGCCGTTCGCCCTTCGCCCGGGTGTACTGATAACGTGTCCAGATGTGCGGGTAAACCGCTCGCCACCCCCGCACCCCTGGGTGTGCAAGCACGGTCAGAGAATAAGACCTCAGTTGAGTTCTTGCAGTACGGACGAACACACTGAAATATTGTACTCAGTATATATTATTGTGAGACGACCTTACATGTTATAGTGAAACGAGCCACATCAAGAATTTAAGAAGATTTCACTACTTCGTATCTGACAGGTGAGAAATTAATTTTAGTTCATCGCGTTTAGTTCAGATCAATACCTGATGAATAATACAAGTGTTATTGTTTACTATAGGAAATATGGATTTACCAGACGACAATATCATAGATACTTTGTTACAATCTCCAACATTCTTCAATAATTTAAGTTATGAGGAGAAACTAGAAGTTAAGACAAAACGACCTACACCAAATCTTTCTTTAAAAAGGCAGATGGGAAAAATACTCGCCATTTTCAAAAACAGTGGTATGACACGAAGCGGTGGTTTACTGGTAGTGTTAAAAGAAATAGACTCTATTGCTTTCATTGACTCTTATTTTCAAGAAATGAAAACGAGTAGTGTGATGCAGGAATAGGGGACGAAAGTTTAAAAAAATTCTTGGAAAAGGCTAAAAAGCACGAGTGTTCAATGAAACATATAACGGCTACAGTAAATTTTAATGAATTTGGCATAACACGAATTGACTATGCTTTATCAGAACTGCACGCATTGCTGCTATAAAGCATAATGAGAATGTGGATCAAAATAGATTAATTCTGAAACGCTTAATTTCCACAGTATGTTTTTTGGCGAAACAAGAGTTAAGTTTTCGAGGACATGATGAATCAGAAAGTTCTCAGAATAAAGGAAACTATCTAGAAATGCTCGACTTTTTATCTGATCAAGAACCTCATTTAAAAGATCATCTCATTCATAGCAGTGTGTTTAAAGGTACTTCGCCAGACATACAAAATGATCTAATGAGTTGTTACGGAAGTAATAAATGAACAAATTTTTAATGAAATTAGTAATAGCCCATTTATTTCTGTACAAGCTGACGAGACATTAGACATATCAACAAAATCTCAACTTAGTGTAATTTTGAGATATGCGAGTAGTTTATCTGGAGACATGGAGGAAAGATTCATAGGCTTTTACGACATAAGTTCTTCCAAAACTGTTGAGAGTGTGGCTCAAGTGCTCTTAAAGGTATTGGATACATGGAAGATTTCTAAGGAAAAATTGATATGTCAGACTTATTATGGGTGTAGTATGGTGGCAGGAAAAAACAGTGGAGTTAATGTTATTATAAAACAACATTTTCCGCGAGCTATGTTCATTCATTGTTATGCGCATAGATTAAATTTAGTATTCCTCCATTGTTGTAAAATAATAACCCAAGTGAAGCTTTTTGTTGCCAGACTTACAGGCTTTAACAACCTCTTTAGTCGCTCTAGCAAACGGAGTGAATTGTTGATAGAGCGTGGTTTCCAATTGCCTAGTCCAAGCGAAACTAGATGGAACTACCATTCAAGAAGTGTTGTTACTATTCTTATCCATTATGAACAAATACGTCTGGCTCTAAACGATGTTGTGGAAAATGATGGATGGGATAGTAATTCAATCCAACAGGCTGAAGGACTGGTTAATATTCTGTGCAATTCCTTTTTTTATTCCTTCTTAATTTGTATAACAGAATATTTGCTTTTACTGATGTACTGTTTAACATCCTGCAAAATAAAACTTCAGATATCAACTTCTGCAATAAAGAAATTAAAAACTGTTTGACATCATTGAAGAACTTGCGAAATGAAGATATAGTGAATGAGTGCCTCCTGAAATCAAAAGCCATGTTAAAGCACCATTTGACAGAAAATGAAATTCAAAATAAACTTAATGAAAATGTTTGTAATCAACTGAAAAGAGTGTCGTATGAAGTATTGGACACTGTAATCGTGAACTTCGAATCACGATTTAAGGATTTCGGGAATATAGAATTTTTTGAACTCATGGATGAAGCTAAATTTGAATATTATAACCAAGAATCACATTTTCCGGAAGTGAAGATCGATGCATTATGTGCTGTTTTTTCGTGCTTTGATACAGAGAAATTAAAAGGAGAGCTAATGTTCATTTATGGGAGCCAGGATAAACGATTGCCAGCTAAACATTTGTTTAAGTATCTCATAACTAATGGTTTGAAAGACACTTTATCAGAGACAGTTAAATTACTCTCCTTGATATTAAGTATACCAGCAACTACAGCTTCGTGTGAAAGAAGTATGAGCACTCTAAAACGGGTGAAGATTTACTTGAGAAATTCAATGAGTAACGAAAGACTGTCCAATCTTTCCTCACTTGCCATCGAAAAAGCGAGCCTTAAAATAAATTCTAAACGTCCACAATTTTTTGATGGAGTCATTGATGTCTTTGCTTCAAAGAAAGATAGGAAAATCGAGCTGACCTACAAGAAAATTTAAGGTGAGTATTTTAATTTTGCATATATTTAAAGCCATAGATTTTCGGATTTTCAAAATTTCTGGAATTAATGTAAAAATGTTATTTAACTTATAACACTCATTTTTGTCACATAGTGCTAAGTTTATCATATTCCTGTTGCAAATACGCCATAATAAGTAATATATTAGCATTGTTTTCGTTTATTGTATTGGCACAAATTTCTAAAGAACTATTTTTTCTCCTTAAAGTAATAACATAGCAAAATTCGGTGACCATTCTTCTAGTATCCTTCGGGTAAACGAGCGAATAACATCTATTCGTGAATGACGGCAGGAGAGTGTTAATTAATACGTTAATCAGCTTTGGAGCCTACCCAGGAAAAATGATCACGCTACGCTACTGATTAGAAGTATTATTATCATTTGTAATTAGTGGTATGTTTTCGTAGTTTTGTAATTATTTCATTCATCTAAGAAGTATAAAATTTGTATCAGCGATGTCCACAATTGTGGCGGTTAAATTGAACATGCTTACACCGTCTGAGAAAATTTTAAAATGTTTATATTCATTATACAAGGTTTCTATATTTATTTTACGTCAAAAACAGTTAAAAACTGTGTGTGACGTGCTATGGGGAGAAGTGAATTCTGTGCACCTTTTCAAAATTCAGGGATCCCATTTCTAAGCCATATACTAATTGAATTTTGAATACAGAAAAAAATGAGTGTTTTTGCCAGGATTGCTAACAAAAGTATTTGCTCCGATGTAATGAAATCTTTTTTCAAGGGCAAATCAGCAATAAATTTGGGCTCTTATCCCTCAAGAAATAAAGGAGAATAAAAAACAACAACAAAGTTTTAAAAAATAAAACTGTAAGTAAATGCAATGCGGAAATTAAAGAATTAGTATGTGCAGTAAATGACATTCTTAATTCTCTACAAAGTGTTTGCAGACACCTCTTCTGATCTGACAGAGCATTAAGATCAGTGTGTACTCTGTCATTGGATGCGATAAAATTGTGAATATCAAATAATCAATTTCATTTTAAATTGAACATAAGATCCTGCACATTTTTGGAAACCTGTACTAAGTAGTGGTGGTACCAAGATGAGGTAAACCACAAAAATGTAATAGAAGGTCCAAAAAGGTCTCACTTAATAGATTACAACCAAAGAAACATTTACTTGGAACTCTGATGGAGTTTTGTAAAAAATATAGTTTTCCAAGTCATATTTTTGGTTATGTTCTCATAAATGTTAAATTGTAAATGCACCCTTACTTTCAACATCTGTACATCGTAAACACCTGAGCTCTAGTTTTAAATGCAGTATTCTGTTATAATGAACAGTTTGGATCAAAGCTGGACAATTCTACTCATTGGTTAAAAGAATGTGATGTTATAATGCATGTGACATTACAATGCATCTCGATAAAATTGAAACTGGAGCTGGAAAGATAGATTGTTAAACCTTATAAGGAAAAGTAGATAACATTTATATATCAATATTTGTTATTTTTATTATATCTAAAGCCACTAGTAAGTGCAGTTACGTTTTAGGTTTGGATATGCTAAAAGTTCAATTTTTAGCACTGGTGCTAAAAATGGCACAATGCTCAAATGTTCAGACACAACTGTTAAAGCAAGACACAAACGTAATACTGTCATCTGACCTCATCAACTATTACTGACCTTTATGTAACAGTACATAATTAGATGATTTATATTTTTGAATTAAAATAAAATAAAAGGCAGTAATACTGATAAAAGATTCACGGTGAAAGTGATTTTATTTTGCTCGTAGGATTGGGGCACACGTCCTATTGGCCTTATGTCACCACCTTTCGTACTCGCAAAATAAAATGGCACTTTCACCAATTGTATCGTAATGATTTGTTTTACTTAAGCAAAGATGCGATGTTTTCACTTGTTACTTTTAAGCACTGTTCATTTATAGTGCTCTCTAATAAAGTAGTATTCACATTAATTTGGCATGTCTCTAAGCAAGTGAAGTTGCATTTGAACTCCTGTACTGTTTATTGCCTTATGTACAACAAAATTGTTAATGCTATTGAAATTATAAAATTGTGTATTGTCAATATGTTCAATAAATACTAGATTTTACTGCTGTAATTTGATTTTTCTTCCATAAAATCCTTACAATTATTTTTGTTATTTTTTGATAAGTTAAGGTTGAAAATAGAGTGATTTTGGAGAAATATATGGAGTGAATATGGAGAAAATTTTAAAATTCCCGGGTACCTATTTTTTTTTCAAATTTTTCGGTTACTTCTACGCTATTGGCTGTTCATTTGCCCAATAGAAATCAATTCGGCTGCATATGGCGGCACCGGAAGTTGGGCAAATAAGGCTTCTCTGTTTAACATTGAGTGCCATCTCTGAGATATACTCTTTGGGGGCCTATCTATCTAGTGACGTCAGGTAAATGGGAGGTTTTGTCGCGCTACGAGAGGTCCAAGTAGTTGCAGTAACGTACTCTAGATGGCTGCACCAGCGCTATTTCTGTCATGTGATATCTGACGTCCCTTGGGGACTACCCGCCAACATTCGAGAAGGAGCGAAAATTTACGAATGATTAACGATGTTTCGAAAATTCAGACAATCGCTGCCAATATAAGTCCAGGCCGTGTATTAGGCCGCACTAGATTCGCAATATGGCAGCTTGAAAGATTTCCTGTCGGAATAGCCAACTTATGAAACTATAACTCTGATCAAGTCTCTCGCTTTTGTTTTGTTTGTTGTCATTCACAATCCTCGCGCGGTCTCGAGTCTTGTCCACTGTTCAATAATACATGTTTCGTTTTTCGGTAGAATTAAAAAGAGATGTTCATCTATAAACGAATATTAACTCTGTGAATAATTATTAAGTTAATTAAGAATTATCAACTATTGCGAGCTTAAGAATTGTTAAAAAGTGTCAAGTGCAAATGAAAAATACAACCCCAAAAGTTATCTGTGGTCATACTTCTATGTTATTAATGCTCTTGAGATGTGTGTCAACAGTTCCTTGACGTTTTGAACTGGTAATAATGAGTTTTATTGAACGCAAATAAATACCACAATTATTGAAGTTAATTAACGTGATATACATGGTAGTTTTTAAGTGATCTAATGAATTGTTCCTAACAGTCCAGTTATGTCAATATCAATGCAAATGCATCCATTTAATTTATCTGTTCAATTATTCATTAGCTTTTAAAAGTAAGTTCAAAAAAAATAATAAAAATCATCATCAGTATAAGTAAGTCTTCAATAACTTATCCATTGTTACCAGAGACAGTCTTTCTCTTTACCCATTTTTTCACCATTTCAATGGGGTGTGATTCATAAGATTGAGATAATGGTAATAAATATGACTGATTTTTTTAAAGATGTTTATTTATACAGGAATGTACACTGTCAATATAAATGGCACATTAAATATATAGTTGCACAATAATATTGAATCTACTCTCTTATTGTGACTACATTACTATAAGCTTCTCCCTGAACATGCAGTTATTACACGGTAAACCCTCTCATTGCTGGTTAAATAATTCAAATCAAAAGTATATTATACTTCAGTTTCCATTACAAATTCATGCCAAATAATTCCCAATAGGCAGTCAAGCAGTACAAGATTAATATATTGTTTATTTATTGCCAGTTAAATACACATTCTTGCTGTGAAAAAATTAAAGGTAAGACAACGGTTATTTTCAGCATTAAAATTAGAGTATTGTGCCAAGGAAATTCAAAATGCATGTGGGATTTAGAGAGAGATGTGGTGCTACTTGCCCATAACCAGTATTACAAGTAATGTCACAAATGCTACTAATCAAATAAGGTTACAATAAAGCTACAGAAAACTAAAACAATGTTGACAAGACTATTTACATATACAAGACAAGGACATGTGTGAAAACTAAGAATTATAATAATTAGAGAGATGATTTTTATGCCCTAAAAATCTTGAAATATGCATCTATGACCTAAAAATTCTGAAATATGCACTTTAATATGCAATTAAAATTAACAATATTTCATTTCATGTGGTACTTGGAATGAAAAGATATATTTTTGTGCAAACATAATATAACCTAGCTCACTTCTCAGTAGAAATAATTGAAGTAATTATGCACCTTCATTAAGAACATTGTTTGTCTTGTTTCATTTTTTCTGCTTGGTATAAAAAAATATATCAAGAAATATCCCACATTTGCACAAGTATTGTATTGTCTATAGAAAAGAAAAAACACAAATTGTGATAAGCTTTTTCTAATCAATGATTGCTCCCAAATAAATAGATTCTATGAAAACAAAGAATGGTTTAGAGATAAGTCACTCTTTTAACAAAATAAATATAGGAGCATAAAAACATGCTCTTATTATTATATGAATATGCACCAACAGGAAAAAATTGCCAAATTGCACTAACATATTGATCTACATAGCATCCAATTCTAACCACATGTAAAGGAATTTCATTTAGCTATGTCCTGAAGCAATAGACAAAAATATGCAAAATCATAGATATGCACTCCCAATTAATAATAATAATAATAATAATAATAATAATAATAATAATAATAATTACTGCCTTTGGTGTGTTGGAGTCTGTATTTTTAAAATAATTCCTCAGGAAGCACTCTCTTTTAAAAATTATAATTTCATTCTTCCCCACATGGGCATACCTGTCTCCCTTTCCCCAAGTAAAACCCATGTTCTTCAATATTCGCTTTAGGGAGGTCTGAGAGCCTTCAAAATCTAACGTTTCATCTCCCACGATCTCTGTGTACAGGTTTCTTATAGAAATACCACAACCTACATAAAATATAATCCTTGGTACTTGTTAAATAATACATAAAACAACACAAAATGATCATTGTTTATATTAATAAAACTCTATACTAACAAACTAATTAAAAAGTCTAATTGATTACCTGAACTCAAACTACAATAAATTTTATTGGCAATTGCATCCTTAGTGAAATTGTCAACATCTGTGACTGGACGGGATCTTTTACGGGTCTTTTTGGGTGTGGTCAGAGCTTCTTGTTTTTTACATTTGTTGATAATACTATCAACTGACTTTACACCCACCTGTAAACACACAATATCTTGAAAAAAAGAAAATTAGATTTATTACGATTAATACATGAGTAATGGTAATTAATAAATGAGTAATGGTATAGATAATTAACAACTATACTCATCCCAATTTTAATTAAGAAATTTACACTTGTAAGTTTTAAAAGATAAGATGTAGAAAAGAAAAAAGAAAAATCAATCTTACCTGTAATAATTTTGCCACTCGCATTATTAAACAAGAGTGGGTAACATGGACCTTTTCTTCCACTGCTTCCTTCCACAGTCCACAATATAAATTGACTATTCCCTTTTGAAGAGAACTTTGAATACGTTTTATCTTCAAAGGTTCAATATTTAGTATAGACCCAGATGTTGTTGGGCTATCCATTATTTTCCAGTTATAAATAAAATGAATTTAGAAAAAATAATAATAATAAATATAATATAATTAATTTAAAACAAGAAATACTAAAGGGACACAATTAACAACAACAAACAATGAACTACTATAACTATTTCAATTAACTTTATTATTATTACTAAACAAAACAATTGGAAAATAATAAATAAAACTCAAAAACGCCTAGTACTAAATAAATAAATTGAACGATAAAACGCAAAGAACGAAGAGCACCAAAACGCAAAATGCAAATATTTAGCAACACTCGTAAACTAACACAACTCCACTTGGATGGCTTTGAATGTTGGCGGAATCTACGGAAGTAGTCGTTGTTTCATTGCAAACTTAAATTTTTAAAAATGTCCCTACCGCTTGAAGGTCATATATATACTGGGTATTTGTGTGACGGTTGGCAACAACTTTTGCCAACATGAAACGAAACTACCCTAAATCGAGTATAAATGTATGCTCTCATCCGACAGTGACATTTTTCAAAAGTTGTCCTGTTAGTTCGGCTTTTTAGCTGGCCAGCAGTCTACTTGTATCCCTTCCATCGTATCCTTTGAGTTTGAGACGGCCCCGAAGACATTTTGGAAAGAAAGAGTGCCGTAAGAGGGTAAACCCAGAGAAAAAGGTGTTGTTTTCTGTTCCGTTTCGTACAGAAGCCAAAAAATGTCAAAGGCTCCTAGTCAGTAAGTATGTTTTCAAATATTAGTGTGACAAAAATTGTTATTACTGAAAAGACGAAAGTAACATAATTTACCGTTATGGATTCATGATGTCTTTGCCCCATTACATTTTAAAAAATGTAAGGAATGCACATTTTATCGTAAATATTTTATAGCAACTATAATTCGTAGTGTGTAATATGTGGCAGTTATATATAAATATTAATAAACTAAATTGATTGTTTGTAATGTGTAATAACGTAGTGTGTAATACGACACCCATTTCATATAATAATACATTTCAAATACCTTGATATCCACTACGTTCCAATAATGTTATAATACATTTCAAAATTAAAACCTATAGTATGTATGAATGGAGTTGATATCATGAAATATGTGAATTAATATTTAGGTTGAATTTATTGATGCAAAAAATTGAAGGATTTTGTTTCATGTCATAGTAATGCCATGTATTGTAAATTCATTACAAAACATTAATATAAATTTTCTTTTACAGAAATTTGTGTTATGTGTGTGGTCATGGTCCCCAATTCATATCTGGAAGGGGACTTCATTTCCACCGCATACCCCAAAAATTTTCAAGCAGCACAGTTACTAATAACTGGCTGCCATTTCTGCATCTTCCACCAATATCAAAATGGCCAAATGATAATTGGAAAAGGGTCACCTTGTGCTCTCATCATTTTCAAGAGAGTGACTACAACCGAAGACACGAAGAACAGTTCCTTGTCTGCTTAGTGGCTGGGACTGTTCCTTCCAAAAGTAAGTTTTTAAGTCATGAAATAAAATTATTTTAAGGAGAGAGGGAGAAAATTGCAATTTATGCTCTGTGCTGATACCACTGCAACCATCTATTTAAAAAAAAAAAAATGAATACACAGAATTGCAACAATTGAGAATTTTTATCATAAATAAGTTTACTTCAAAAATGGCAACAATACTTCAGTGAATAGAATTCAGAAACAAGTATCATTTCTTTCTTATTACAACAGTATTGCTAACCTTTCTTGCCATGCTAATATATCTGCTGAACAAAACCTATAATTCAAAATCAATGGATCAAACTTACAAGTGTCATTATTTCTTACTTGCAGATCCACCAAGTGGTCCAGGTGCCTTCGGGGAAGTCTTCTCAACTCGATATGAGAGTACTCATTCAGGTAAATTATTATTTAATTATTTTTAATTTCTTTTCAAACAACATACCATTCCCATTAAACATTTCAAATTTATTTCATATATCAAATAAATTTTTCTAATGACTTTTACTATACAATTGATGCTATAATTTTTCCAGGTGACCTAATGGTGGAAGATGCAGAAGGTCATTTACAAATGGACACATTTGAAGAGGAAAGTCATGGCACCAACAGTAGTCAGGTACAATCTTCTTTGAGTACACCAGACACACCACTGCGAGGGGCTCTTTCCAAATTTAAGTTTGGCTCTAGAAAATACAATTTGAAAAGATGAATGGGTTTTCGTAAAGGACAAATTATTTCTCCTCTCAGTTACAAAAAAAATTTCAGGTAGCAAATTATTTTAAAGATAAATATTTGAGGCAGACAAGGAAACGCTTGGATATGTCCTCTTTGCAGACACGAAATGTGTCTCATGAGGACAGCCATGTTGTTGACTTGCCTAATGAAATTTTTCACTCTCACAACTAAATTCCACCATTCCCATTAATTGTAGGCGGTATTCAGACCGTATTAAGGCTCTGTGTCTGGCTATTCAGGGAAGTAGTGCTAAAGCCTACCGGCTGCTCAGACATGTGTTTACCTTACCATCATCCAAAACTCTGACCCGCATTCGTCAGAGTGTTCCTTTAACCACGGGCATTTCCAAGACTGTGCTTAATAGCATGGTTAAGCAACTCCCTACCATGTCGGAAATTGATAAATTATGTGTCCTTGTGTTAGATGAAATGAGTTTGACCAAACATCTTGATTATGATCCTATTCAGGATCATATTTTGGGTTACCAAGATTTGGGAGGGGGTCGCCATCCCTCTTTTGCTAACCATTCTCTAGTTTTCATGGTGCGTGGTCTGATATCTGAATGGAAGCAACCTGTTGCTTTCTATTTGGGTCAGGCCATTAGCAAAGGAAATCTAGAAAATGCAACCAAAGAAACTGTGGTTGAATTACTGGGCATTGGGTGTAAAATAGTGGCCATTGTTTCTGATCTGGCGTCAGCTAATGTTTCGGCTCGTAAAGAACAGGCCACAAAAACCATGCCTGAAAGAGACGATCCAGTTATCAAAATTGGGAATGAAAAAATTTTTGCTTTTGCAGATCCACCTCATCTTCTCAAGATTTTGAGAAATAACTTCTGTGAATTTGACATTCAATTCAAAGGGTGGGATGATAATCAAATCAAAATTGCCAAATTTGATGTTTTGAAAGAGTTCTTAGAATATGAGAAAAAGCAGAAAATGTCTGAGGTGTATCCATTAAAAATTAGTGATTGTCATCTTCATCCAAATTCTAAAGAAAAGATGAGAGTAAAATTAGCTGCGCAATTGTTTAGTCATAAAGTTTCCCGTGAATTGAGCTACTATGCCCAAAAAACTGGAAATAAATTAGCTGAAGATCTGGCAGAATTCATTTTTATAGTTGATAAACTTTTTGATACTTTTAATGCTTCTTCAGTAAATGACAAGGAATTGAGAACTCCTGTCACTCAAAATTCTAAACACCATTTTATTTGGAGTACATTGCGTAGAAGTCTTGAAGATTGGAAATTTGTGGTACGGCCTTCTAGCAAAAAGCCTCAAAAGAAGCCTCAAAGTCAATGTTTTAAATTTTGGCAAAGAAATATTATCGCTATTCAGTCCCTTTGGAAGAAGGTGAGGGAACTGGGAGTGAAAAGTATTAAAACTAGAAATCTGAATCAAGATCCTTTAGAAAAATTTTTTGGTCTGTTAGGCAGCAGGGAGGCTGTAACACACACCCCACTTCAAGACTCTTTGTGGATATTTTCAAAATTTTAATGCTAAGTTCTTTTGCAATGAATATACCAATTAAGAAAGGTAATGTTTTACACAACAATATTGCCCTACTCACAGATTTGCTGAACTCCAAATCTGCCAGTAGTGAGCCTGTTCGTTCATTGGAAACTTTATTGAGGGAGGGACATTCTTCAACGTCTTTAGCTTCACTTTGTTCAGTGAGTGAGGAGGTTGAAGCTTGCACTGATTGGGTGAATAAACTCTGTAATGAAACCACAGAAGGGTTATTTGGTTCTGCCCAAAATTTACTGATTTCTTTCCTTCGAAAATGTTCAAATTACCATTTCCCCTCTTCTTGTTTCCAATGTTTCCAAAGTACCCATTCAGAACCTTCCTTGAACAACACAACGTGTGGCAAGTGTACCACTTTAAATTCCACTTTGGCTTCGGATATGTTTAAAATTTTTCTTTCAACACTTCAACAATTACAAAAGTATGGGTACAAGCCACACTTGTCTGAGGAGTTGAAGGCTTATGCCAAGGCTATTCCTCTTCAAGATCTTTCTTGCAGCATACATAAAGATGAATTATATGAAGCAATTTTAAATTTTATCATTGATTTTGCAATTAAGAAATTTTGTTTTAAAGTAAATAGTTGTATCAGAGATGCTGCAAGAATGACAAATCCAAGAAAATAATTTCCAGCAAGTTTTTAGTTTCTGTGTTACATTCATATTTTGAAGTGAGATCTCTTAGGTCACAAAAGTGGAGACATCTGTTGTTGTTGTTGTTGTTGTTGTTGTTGTTGTTGTTGTTGTTGTTGTGTTGTTCTTCTTCTTATTATTATTGTTATTGTTATTATTTATATTATTATTTAACACCATTATTCTTCTTGTTGTTAATGATAGATGAAATCCCAGAGAAAATTCTGTGATGTGGAAAAATGAAATTTCATTACTAGTTAATACAAGTATATCTGCACATCCCCACCATTCGGGCTTCTTACTGACTAGCATGGCACATGGCGCAAAATGACTTTATAAGATTTGTTTTAGCGGTTCAAAAATGAAGCAAATAACAGCTGGATAGAATAGACCAGGAGAGATACCAAACTGCAGAATTAACGATTTTTAAGTAATTTTCTTTAAGATTTACTATGGGTGGATCCAAATAAAAAAAATAATCTTTATTAACAAATTTGAAGATAACTTATAGTACTAATACTTTTCAGAATGTAAATGACATTAGGATTGTGAAAGTCATATAAAAGTCGTAAAAAAAGTTAAAGAATTGAACAGAATTTGAATGTAATTATTCAGGATCTATTTGATGGTATTAATTTGGTATTTTTTCTTATTCACATTATCAAAAATGTGAAAAAGATGAAAAATGTTGAACAAAATTGAAGAACTAACATTCAAAATATTTTTAATAATTTTTGTATGTATGATTTTTGTGTATGATAAGTTTCTAGAAAATAGATTAAAATACTTAAGTGGAATTGAGAATTAATTAATTCATTGAGTTAGAGGAATTTGAGATAATAAATATTTTTGCTCTATCAAATCAAGTAAGCAAGTTTTTCCAATACTTAAACAAAGAATTTATTTATTGCAATTAGGAAAATTAAAACTAGAAAATAAGTAAATACATTTTTTTAATGTTAAAAAATTAATTCGAAAACAAGGATTATAATTTCTAAATCAGCTAAATAGAGAGGATACACTGAATTTCCAATGAAATTAACATAAGTAAAATTTAAAAATTTAAAAATAACGTTATAAAAGAAAATGGGAACTTATTGCTTTGTGACATGTAAGTTATGAGGACCAAAATGAATTACACATTTGTGAAAAGTGTTAATGAAAGTAGGAAACTCTTCAGTTTTAAACATGAATTCTTGTAGCAAAGATTTAATTATCTTATTCCAACATTATTAAGATATACCTATTTAAATAATCTTTGTAGTCCTATGTTTTCTTTGCTCACATTACCTGTTATAACATCTTTGTTAATGAGTATTCAGTTCGATTGCAGAAAGATCTAACACCATTGTTTGTATTTGTATTTTGGTTTTCTTATTTTCTAAAACATGTATTTTAGTTTTCATTTAATTTTTTCTGCTTGCTTGCTGGAAATTATGTGGTATGTGTCCTAATCTCAGGCCCCTCTTGATTCTTATATCAAACAATGCAAGAACTTCTTATCCAGATAATGACAGTAGTGTCATCAAGACAATGTTATATTTAGAGTTAAAACATGTTGAAAATCTTGACACTATTGGCCACATAATATTTATTTTCCTGATTGTTTCTTGCAACTTTTGTGTTCTTTGATAAATTTATGCAGATATATGGGGCCTGCAAAATATTCAGAAAAATTGACAGACTTATTTCTTCTTTAATGTCATAATGCAATGACAACTTTCAAAATGTTACAAATTAGGTTCAATAGCATTTTCAATGAGTGTGGTTAATTATTGATATTAATTTTAGTCTCCTTTTATTACTGTGATTTTTTATATTGTGTTCATTCTTTATAAAACATTTTGTTGTAACTTATTTCTCTGCAATTTTGAGTTCAGTCGTGTTTAATTGGTTTTTAAGATTTTATGATGTCAATGCTTTGATTTTTTTAGGTTTTGAACTAATTTTGTTAAATTTGTAATGTAAATAATAGAATATTGGTTGGTTCTGTGATATTTATTTTATATTATATCTTCAAGTTTTTAATTTTCAGAGTGTAGTTGTAAGTTTATTATTTTGTTTTAGAATCATTTTATACTGTATGATTTAAACTATAACTTCCATATTTAATTTTGTAGTGGAAAAGAAAAAAATAAATTTTTTTTTTTTTCCTTTTTAAAAATGTCTTTTAATTTACAAGTTACCCTTGCCCTTCCCAAAAGCAATATATAAATAATCTATCTATCTATATAATTAAAAAAATAAGGTATTTTGCCATGGCTTCGTTTAGAGCTTCTACTGAACCGATTGTAGTATTTTTTCCTTTAAATGAAAGAATGTGATCCCTAGATGTGTTATCAGATATTGTTTGTGTTGATTCACCAACATTTACAGTGTAAATTAATTAATTAAATATTTCTTTAATAGTACGCTTATCAATAGTCAATTGTTTTCTTCCAAAGGGTGGCTGTTTCAAAATCGATATATATGAGTCTATAGATGCTTAATGGTGGCACTGTTTGATGTTTTGTTTCGATTGTTGAGATTTGTTTACAATTCATCAAAGTTTTGTTTCAGTGTAATTATTGCAGTGTGGCGTTGACAGTTTGCATGTATTTGCTTTTGTGGTGTATTTTGCAGAGAACATTCGGACAGTGTGTTTTGCTCGGTTGTACTGAAGTAGTGAAGTTGTTCACAGGTTATGTCGAATTCCGAATCGTTGCCCACGCGCCGCAAAAGACGCAAACGTCGGACGGAGGGAAAGAGAAAGTCAGCGTAAGTGTCGTGATAGTGAGGTCATTTCGTTTTCTGCTGGGTCGGTGTCTATGAAAAGTCAGTTTTGTTCTACTTTGCACTTCGCATCTGAGAGAAATTCTGCAAACGAGTTTACTCTGTGTTGCTTAAATGGGAAAATAAGTTTACCTTCAAGCAATATGCCAGAAGAAATCAAAATTGTTTATAGGACATGATGACGCATCAAAAAACTTCAGAAATAATATCCGTCAGTATAATAGTGATCTTTCTTTTGTGCAATTTGGCGCCGATATTGCATTGCCACCTGGCCATGGGTCATACGTGTTCAAAATTTTGGGAACTCACATCACAGAATATCTTCGTTATATCCTGAAGATGATGATGATAATAATAATAATAATAATAATAATAATAATAATAATAATAACAATAATAATAATAATAATAACAATAATGATAACAATAATAATAATAATAATAATAATAATAATAATAATAATAATAATAATAATAATAATAATAATTAATAATAATATTATTTATTGAGTCACAAATACAATTGCAATCGTGTATGACGAGTCAAATATGTTGTATATGGAGGGAGTACAATTGCATGCATCTTCTTGGGTGCAGCGGGTGAAGTTACATTTATTGTCCAGATGCAAAACAAGGGGCCATCTCAGCATTTGCTCAAAGGACCAGGGAAAACAGACAAAAAACCTGATCAAGATGGGGTCTTTGGCCTAAAGACTATGCTACAATACTTGTTACAGATATATTAAGATATTACATAGTAGATAATTATTTTTAACAGCAAAGTAGATAAACATTTAACTTAATTTAATTTAAAATAATTTAACATTTCAAGATTTGTAGTTTCATTGTTCAAAATAACATTTACTTGGAATAATGATTTTACTGCTACTACTTATAATAATAACAATAATAATTATATTAATAATAATATTAGATAACATTTCTTATAAATTAATAATAGTAATGGCAATGCTAATAGTAATAATAACAGTACATGGTATCAATTATGGTAACAGCTACATATCATTTAACAGTATTAGCATATTCCTTGATTAAATCTTGAAATGGTGGGGAGGAGGAGGCAGGTTATGGCCAGGTTTTTTCTATTTCTACACCTAGTCCTACTGCAGCACCTGAAATCACATTGGACATATTAGTCATTGAGGTATTCCTGAACGCTATAAAAAAGTTTTTCCCCAAGGAAGTGTTTGAGTTTATTCTTGAAGTTGTGTAAGCCTGTTGTGTTTCTCAGATGTATTGGTAATTTGTTGAAGAACTGTATACCTGAAGAGAATGTACCCTTTTGGTATAATGTGCTTGTACACATTGGTTGATGAAGGTTACATGCTTGCCTTGTGTTATAGGAATGTAAACTTGAGTTAAATTTGTAAAGTGTGTCATTGTTTAGTAGATTTTTCTTTACAAACATGATAACTTCATAAATGAATATACAAGGCAGTGGTAGTATGTTAAGTTTTTTGAATTGAGGTCTGCAGGACTCTGTTCTTTTTGTATTTGTCATTGTTCGAATGATTCTCTTTTGTATTTTGAATGTTTGTTTAGCCTCTGGTGCTTGGCCCCATATTATTATCCCGTATTTGAGAATAGAGTGCACATTTGCAAAGTACACTGTTCGTGCTGTCTCAATGGTGCTGTTTCTTATTATTATTCTAAGAGCATAATTAAGTTTGCTCAATTTAGAATTAATATCTTCTAGGTGTGAGTTCCATTTGAGGTTGGACTGTATGGTGATTCCGAGAAATTTTGTTTTCTGTGCTTGTGTGATGCTGTTTCCTTCTAATATTAAATTTGGTGAGTATTGTTGTGTTGAGTGGGAGTTGTGGAAAGGTATTGTGATTGTTTTGTCTTTGTTCAGGATTAGTTTGTTGTGGTGGATCCATTGTATTAGTTTGTCGATGGCTGGATTGGCTTTGTCTTGCAAAGCTTTGGTTGTTCTTTCTTTGAATATTATATTAGTGTCATCAGCAAAAAGTATGGTTGTGTTGTTTTCCATTATTGATGGCAGGTCATTTACAAACATAAGAAATAAAATCGGGCCTAGTGTGGATCCTTGCGGGACCCCATGTGTCACATCCCTTGGCTCGGAGTGATGATTATTTATTTTGTTGTCTTTTTGGTAAGGTAATACTACTATTTGTTTTCTGTCTGATAGATATGATTTTATCCACTTGTAAGCAATTCCTCGGATTCCATAAGATTCTAATTTTGACAATAGAATACTGTGATCTATCGTGTCAAAGGCTTTTGACAGGTCAAGAAAGAGACCAACAGGAATTTCCTTTTGTTCTAATGCCATGAGGATTTCATTTACAAAGGTGAATAAAGCAGTTTCAGTTGAATGATTGTCCCTGAATCCATGTTGTGAGTCAGTGATAATGTTACAGTGTATCAAGTAGCTTTTTAACCTTTCATAGAAGAGCTTTTCTAATATTTTTGAAAAGCCTGACGAGTGAAATTGGTCTATAATTCATTACATCTTGCTTGTTACCTTTTTTGTGTATAGGTTTAATTACTGCAGTTTTAAATATGTTTGGGAAGGAGCCAAGAGTTAGTGATTGGTTGTATAAATATGTTAATGGTTTGATGATATATGGAGCAATCTTTTTTATTAAGAAGTCAGGAATGTTGTCTATCCCAGCGGATTGTTTATTTTGCATTTTGTTTATAATTTGAAGTATTTCCTTCTCTGTTGTTTCTGTGATGTACATGCTAGAAAGCGAGTTTTTAAAGAAAGGTGGTGGTTGTAGAGGCGTAGTGTTTGGTTTTCTTGTTTGTAGTAGTCTACCAGCAATCTCAGAGAATTGTTTGTTGAATATATTGGCTGTTTCATTAGGGTTTGTTATTCTTCTGTTTTCATGGACTAGTTCAACATTTTGTGTTTTGTTATTTGCTGGTAATGTTTTTTTTACAATATTACAAGATCCAAACAAAGCAACGTATTGTGAACATTAGTCTGGGCACAGTGTTTTACATTTATCTCAGATCTCACCGTCAAATTTTGACGGGTTTTCACTAGTAATTATTAATTTCCTACTAAGCATATGCATGGAACGTCTAACTGAATGGCGAAGAGTAATACGCTTTCCGTATGCGACTACCGCGACATATACGAACGTCACTGCAACTACTTACACGACGGTCCGTCAACACGGCCGTGTCCGCCTTCGAGCATAGAATACATATATTCGAGAATATATATATTCTATGCTCGAAGGTGTCCGCCCACTGGCTCTGGGAATGCTTGCGCTCTGCATGCGTCTATCGTTTTGACATAGACTAAAGAGGTACATACATCTTTACTCTATGGTTTTGACAAAAGACGCATGCCCGAACCAGAGAGTAGGCCCGAACCGCATGCGCTACGTGCGTTGGACGCGTGCGCAACAATTGAACGAAAAGACGCATCGTGTGGACGCGCCTTTTATGTAGTTGGTTTTTGACACGGTGCAAGATATATCTTACACCGTGGTTTTTGAATAGTGATTCGCGTGATCGTACAATCTCTCCGGTACATTTGTCCTCTCTTGGCGATGAGGTCATCCACTGGAAGTATGTCGTCAGCAAGGTGGTCAATGAAGAAAGTGTTGTCATGAAAAATGGGTGGTTGCAAAGACTACCCATAGTTTAATTTTTGAATCTTCAAAGAATTTTCAGATTTGATGTGCTAGCGGAACCCCGTAACTCATCATGAGTATAATTTTATTTGTCAGCTCCATTATTGCATTTTAGGAATCAATGTTAACAGATTTAGCAGCGTACCCATTTGCCCGAAATGCTTAGGATCTTCGGAAGGAATTTTCAGTTACTTTGTACAGGTCTATTTGTGTTAGGTTGAAAGGTGAATTCTGTGAGGGGCTTTATGATGGATTAGCAGATATGCAAGGTTAGCACGAAATGGAATTTTTTTATAAATGAGTGAGGTTCTCCATAAATGAGTGGGGTTTTTCAGCGCACGATTACAATACTTTCTCTCCTTTCGAAGTAAGGGCGAGAAGTAACAAACACATTCTTTATATTACTGTAAAATGTTAATTTCAAAAAGTAGTCTTTTAAATTATGCCTGACAAAATATTTTATTATCTCGTAGATTGACAGGATGGTGTATATCAAATACTTTGTAAATGTGGTACGCAAGTTTTGACGAAGTCTACATGAATACTCACATCAGCCTTATAAGTAGCGGGTTGCGCAAGTACCATTGCACACTTGGTATGTTTGTCTGGCGCCCTCCATAAACAAATTGAGTTGTGCCAAATTTTTATTTACTAATTACAATTTCAAGGAAATCATTCTATTAAATTCTGAGCGACAGATAAATATTTTCTCTCTCAGTGAATTATTTTCAACGGCCAGCTTGTTTCTGGCGAAGTGACAATAGGTAAGTATCCTATTCCTGGAAAATCTTTTTAACAATTGTGAACTTGTAATTATTGTAATCTGAAACAGTATGTTTATCTAAACGCTCTATCGTGCCATGCAACAAGTGTGATACCCAATCGTAAAATCCATTGTAACTTTCCTGTGATACTGAAAAGTGTTTTACTGCCCTAATTTTTATCCATATTTGAAACCATAAGTTACTCATTTGTCTCCGGTGACGATCTAGAATGACACTTTTCATATTACTCACCACGTGTTCCAATATAACTTGAAAAACAGATGTCATCTTATAATACAAACACCTGAGATTACATTAAGATCATTAAATCCTTTATCATTATCTGACTTACCCAGCTCCTAGGGCTTAAAAAAGTTGTTTATATGTCACACCACTAGTGTGAAGTTCACAAATGGAATGTGATAAGATATCATATGAAAGTGATAATCACATCTGAAAACGAAGGGAATTGTCAAAAATCCTTTTTTGAATCTTATTTTTTTGTAATCTTTAAGTACACTGTCAGAAATGTCTGCATTGCTTTTAAAGTAAAAGTACACGAGAGTAATTATCATGTATGTGCATTAAATTTAATGTACACGTAAAGTACCTTTAAAGTATGTATAATTTAAATTTAATGTACATGTACATTAAATTTAATGTACACGTGGAATTACAGTTAATGTACACGTACATTAAATTTACTGCATGTGTATATTAAATTTACTGTACATTAAATTTATTAATGTACAGTAATTAATTTTACCAAAAATTTACTTATTGAATATGGAGGAATGAATAAATATTTTAATTTTATTAAAAACCAAAAATGTATTTTATTCAAAAATACAAAGTTATCAACACTTGAGAAATGAAAAAATCACAACTTATTGCAATGTAGACTTTGTTGTATTTTGTCCACATTTTGGGCCAATTTCAAAACTTCAGAATCAAATTTTTTCACCTTTTTTGTGACTTTTGTCTCCTGTTGTATTTATTTTCATGATTTCCTTGAAAGTAATAATTTTATTGTTAATAAATAATATTTATTCAGCATTACCTTTTTACACAGTTCAACAAACAAAATAAAAAGAACTTACAGAGGCAATGGATTTGTTTGTACATAGGCACTGAGTTCAAAAAGGAGAAAGACATATGCACAATAAAATAACAAAATGAGAAAGAAAATTGATTTAATGTTAAATAAAACTATTAGTAATATTATTACTAAATGGTAATAGTATAATTATGTAATGTTACTTATCTTTCTTCTTTGGACACTCTAGAAATTACTAAATCAGAAAAACTATTGAGTTTGTAATGTTACAATCAATTCTCTGTTTAACAATATCCATTTTAACAATGTTTTCTTTAATGCAATTTAACTGTTCCTTAAAACTGAGACGTATTACCAGTTTATTAAAAATTCTCAAAGTTGAAAAGTAACTATTTAATCTCAAATGTTCTATTGATTGTAATAATTTATTCAATGAAACATTATTTGTAATTTAGAGCGTAATAGTAATACAACTTCAACTTACCTTCATATGAATTTGAGGGTTGTTTCTAATTTTGCAGAATAGGTATATCTAAAAACATAATAGCTGGCAAATAATATTATCACACCTTCAATAACGTCTTTACAAAATACTGGAACGTTTTGTTCCAGGATTACAGTTATTTACTTTGAACTTACTATGTAACACTCATTTCCAGAAATTCAGTTTTTTGTCTTAATTCGTTTGGTCCATTGTTATTCTTAAACAGTCAGTTGCAATCTACAGAACATATCCATCAATAGATAGAGATTAACAAATTTCACATTTCATGAAAATAATATTATATAATATTAATAATGAAAATAATGTTAAATAAATAATACTAATTAATAATCAGAATAATAATCTTCACAAATCCAATATGCCTGAATTGCTTCAGCTTCTCTCGATTTTAACCACCTACTGCTCTAGGAAACTGCTGTGATGAGAACAGGAAATGAGGAATAGCATTTATATGTTTCACATGTTTTCATATCTGAAAATTGTCACGTTTCTTTGATTTTCTATACGTTTTAGGAAAGACTACTATTGCTCTACCACGTAAGAACACGACTACAAGGGCTTCAGAATAGAATGAAAGCGAAACACTTTGAGTACCTGAAATATCAAGGCAGGCTGGGAAACCTGTCACCCTTCGTCTGACCTGCAAGGCACGGGAAGGGTTCGGAATATCCAAGCCACACCCAAAATAAACCCAGACGAGACCCCACACCAGGCAAATGTTGCAAAAACGCAGCATGACTGTGAATATTGAATGTTCAGTACAATATTAAACTAAATGGTTGTGTAGAAAAGAATGATAAATTATTGTACAGAATAAAATATAAAGCTCAAACAAAACATATATTTTAAATTTAATATACATTAGTTAAAATAGTGAAAGAGAATATTTCTAAGTTTTTAAATAGTAACTGTGTTCCATGTGTTCCGTAATTATATATCATATCTGGATGAATTTTAATTGAAACATTACATGTAATATCGAATTATATTATTTCTTTTTTAATGGCGAATAATGTTATTTCTCTCTTATGTAAAACTATTAAGTTTCATGTTCTGATGTACATTAAATCTACATTGATTGTAATTTAAGCATTAAATTTATTGTGCAAGTGCATTAATCTCCTCTTAATGTACAAGGTACAATGTTTTTCATGTTCAGTCGTACATTAAAGCTACATTGATTTAAATTAAGCATTAAATATAATGTACAAGTACATTAATATCCCTTTAATATACAAGGTACATTCATATAATGTACAGCCGTTCATTAAATATACATTAAATTTAATGTAATTTCTGACTATACTAATGAAACGAAGAAGCCTGTGTGTTTAAAATATAGTGTAACAATGTTTCAGTGAAGTAGAATGCATTTAATCTGCATTAAATGCGCTTTCTATCTTCAAAAATATAAACATTTATCACTTAATATAATATTTTTCATACCCAACCAGATATATAAAACCTGTCAAGATTATTATAAATTCATCCACCGATTAATAATATTCAAGTTATTTTCAGAACTTTTCTGAGAATTATGCTTGATGTTGCTTTTATGACTATACTACAAGTTACTGCCTTATAATTTGTTCTACCTAACACCAACCGTTTTGTTTTGCAGAACAAGATGGCGAATACATCAGATAATAGGTAAGTGGAGAAATCTGCCATTATTTTCAAACCTGTAAGAGGTAATTTATGATTTAATCATATTCTGCAGTAGGCGTGAAGGTACTTGAGACGAAAATGATATATGATTATATTTTTATTCTAGCCAATATTACGCTGCTTAGGAGTAGAATATTTTTTGCACAAAACTAGTGGGAATTTCTCGGTGAAATCTGAAGTAAATGTAAAATACAGAGTGAATATTTTATTAGTATGCCGCGATCGTCAAAAATTCTCCTTGGCCCATGATGGCTCCCCCATGATGAACGGGCCCTCAATCGCTGGGGAACGCCGCTCAATGTCTTGTCCTGCAAAAGGCATGCTTTCCAGACTTGGTGCATTGCTGGTTTGTGATGGGTCACTGTATGAAGTTCACTTTCAAACAGAAAGTGTATATGTACATAAAATATTACATGTACGTAAAATATGTCAAACCATTATATGTATTAGAGCTTTCCTCCCAAAGGGTGAGAAATCTTTTGAAAAATCTGAAATGTTGAAAAATCTTCAGTTTTCTGAAGTGTTTACATACCGTTTATGGAGACAGAATTATCACACGTAGTTTGTGACCTACACACACTCCTGATCTGTTTCCGTGCGATTTATTTCTATGGGGGCTGGAACAATTTTATCCACATATTTGGTACGAGGCTCAACAATTCCAGTTTTCCTGTCAAATACTTTCTGTCTAATACATAAGTAGTTTGCTAGGTAGTCAAAAGACACGTTTACATTACCACGGTACCCAAAAAAATATATTCCGTAGTGTTATATAATGTTCTCTTTACAATTGTGTGCTATTCTGTGTATTTGTACGAACAAAACAAAATCATAAAGACCTGTCTAAAAAAGAACAACAAAAACACGACTATTTAGGGACAACCGTGAACATCAAATTGTTCCTGAAATCAAGCACTGTGGGAGGTACAATGTTAACTTAGATAACTGATTATTCCAATGTTTCAGTGTTAAGTATCTCTTTATATTATTATTTTAGTGTGGAGCCACCCGTCTTGGAGCGATTGAAAAATGCAGCAACGCCATACGGGCCAGAATATGAGATCTTCCTAGGTGGCCTGTTGGCGCTGCGCTCGCGCAGAAAGGGCCTCTCGTTTCAACTGTTCTCAAATGTAGCTGCTGCGCTTCCCCTGGATGATCTCGTGCTGCGCGTGCTGAAGCCACAGCCACTGACAGTCTTCATCCAGCTCAAGCACGCCAACACGACTGGGGAAGCTCCACCGGTGACCACGCAGGTAAATACTCAAAGAGAAAGCCACTAACTACTTCCATCCAACTCAAGCACTCCAACACGGCTAGTGCAGCTTCTCCAGAAAAAAAGGTAAATATTCTGAGACAATGCCACGTGACACTTTCATTCTGGTCAGACAATCCAGAACTAAAGACACATTTCTTTCAATGGCCACACAGGTAAATACATTGAGCTACAGAATCACTTTCAACCAGCTGAAGCCCACCTGCTTGACTAGTACAGATCTCCCAGTGACTGCAAAGGTAACTTCGAGAAGAAACACTGATTTTTACCTATCATTTTGCCCTTCTGCTCAGGCTTTTACAACTTCAAACAGCGACTTCAGCTTACAAAAATATTTCGAGTTTTACAAAAACTTCAAGAGCAAGCACATGGCTTCTGGCAGCGCCAAGACGAAAGACGAAGAGCTGCTGCACGACTGTTCGTTGGACGATGTGCGGCTCGTTCTTTATACCAATCGACCCGTGCTTCGTCGCAGGGGGGCAACCGATGGCCCGCATCTGCACTTCGAACACGAGGACCTCCTGCGCACCGGTGACACCTCCAGACCCAACTCTGTCTTCTCCTTCGGCCATAATGACCAAGAGGTACGTATCACTCCTCAGGACGAACGAAAGCTTTGAAATTCAAGGGCAGAATACAGAATGACTAACGGGAAAGCATTGAGAGAATAAATGACAAGCAAAATGTTTAGGGAGTAGAAAATAATAATCAAAGGAAGCATTTAGAGAATAGAGAATTTAAAAGATTTATATATCTAATAAGTAGGGAACGGAATTTATTGTAATAAAAAACGCAAAATATGTATATACATATGTTCTTATTTTTTCCAAAACGTAAGAAAAAATAGAAAATATGTAAAATAAAAATTTATTATTGTGTTTATAATTGTTCTCTATAAGTATTTTCTGAGCCTAGAAGGTCGCTGATCAGTTCTTAACTAGGATTCGGAGGGGCTGAAAGTAGGTTCTACCTTTACAGAAGTAATTGTACTCTAGACTTCACCACACATAAGAATGCCAGAGAAGGATTCCGGGTTCCGGTAAAATATTTTAAGGAATAGAGAATAACTAGCATGGGAAGTAAATAGAGAATTTGCAGTTTAGAGAAAAAATCAAAAAAGTATTTGGATAATAGAGAATAGTTTGCAAAGAGTATGTAAGAAAACTGAGAATAGAGAATAGCAGAAAAAGAAAGTATTTTATTGTGTTAATGAACATTATATTATCAATTTTCCTAACTTTAAATGTTTCAACGTTTTGAAAATATATATTTACCATTATTCGTCGCAGGTATGGAATCTGTATGACAAAAAGCCGCTAAACGATGTTTACCAGCATGACTTTCTTCCTCGCCTGCGTGTGTTCTCTGAGCAAGCGCACGTAAACGACCTAATGGAGCACATGAGACTCGAACTGGACGCTATGTTTGGAGCTCCTCTGCTGCAAATCGAGTCCATCCTCCCGAAATTCGTCGCAGTCCTCAAGAAGTGGGCCCTGGTTAACACGCGGGGCACCCCGCTCACAGAGAGCTCCGGGGAAGTGGAGTGCCTTGTGGCGGAGGAGCTGGCGAAGCGGGGGAGGGCGGCGGCGGGCGGCGGGGCTCTGCGCTTCCAAGCGGAGCACTGTGCCGCGTTGAGACGGACACTGGAGGGCAACCAGGGCGCGGTGGAGGTGAGGGTGCGCGGCGTGCCAGCGGGCCACCGCGCTGCCAAAATCGTCCAAGTGCTGGACGTGGCCTTCGCCGGTCGCTGGGCGTATGTAGGCGACCAGCAGTTGCGTGAGGTGCCGCGCGCCGCGCTGGAGGCCGCGTGCGGCGCCGGCCACGTGCAGCTCCTGCTGCTGGACGTGGAGGAGGAGGTGGCGGCGGCGCGGGCCCTGGTCGCCGCCGTCGGCTGCAGCGTCAAGGTGGTCGCCGTCTCCTCCGGCCACGGCGCGGGCCCTTTGAGGGGCGCTGTGCCAATGGATGAGGAGGACTGGAGGATGGACCACCTGACACTGGAGGCTCAAGAGAACCTCTTGGAGCGGACTCTCCATTTCCAGGTCAGTACTTGATTCACGAGGCGCATTCAGAATGTAAGTTTGCCGAGGTAGTCAACATGAAGAAATTTCAATTTCATGTAAAACTTTGTCGCAGATGGATCACTTGTCACACTTTTTTGCTCAAAACCCCCAACAGAATGGAGACATTTATCATTCCCTGGTCCCAATTTTTATATTCCTGCATCATAGAAATATTGTTCGGAAATATATATAATCTGTTGTGAACAGAGCCTGGTTTAACCAAGCGCTATAGTCCAGGAACACTCGTACACTGAGTTTCCCGCGTCGCTTTCACTTCAAGAAATGTGGAGAAACGGCAGCCAATCAGCAGCAGTCCCCCTGGGAGGGGGGAAAAATGGGATCGCCAGTGGTCGGATGCCAAGGAGCAGGGGGAACAGTGCCGCGAAGCGACCGGGCATCATGTTAAAAATAGTTTTCCCGGGTTTGTGTAGACTTAGATCTCGGTCATCATTCACGGTTTGGTGATCTATGATGATTTCTATCGCCACTGTAAACATTGTTAATCTCCAGAGGTCTTCTGTTACCGAAAGCTGTCAGAAATAATGGTATGAATGAACCTGAATCACTTTCGTTTTAGTAATATTCTATACACATTCGCTACACATTATATGAATTACTATTCATCCGTGGCAGTTCATCCAGTCTCGTTCATATCAGCTGCTTCTCTGTCCAAACATGTTAGGGAAAGTAGTGCAAGGAAGCGCCGTAAGGTAGCTGCACAAGTTTTACGGTGCTATCAATATTATTCATTTTGCGTGATTTAACTCTTATTAGTCGCTACAACAGCTACGAGTAAAACTCTTAGCAGTCGGCCATGTTAGGTTGCTGGTCATGGACCTGTTATTTTTCAACTGTTATTATTAACAGCTATTACAAGTCAGCTGTTTTTATGATAAAGCTATTGAAGAAAAGCTGTTAAGCCCATCTCTAATGTCTAGACCATGCCTTACAGAGCGTGTGTGTCTGTGCAGGGTCGTCCGGTGCCCTTACGTGTCCTGGACCCTTCGTGGCGCTCTGTGCGAGGGGACGTGGAGGGCACACTGGGGGATGAAATGAGTAGTATGAGTGAAACGATGTCTAGCCCTGGGAAATGCCTTACAGAGCGTGTATGTGTGTGTGTGCAGGGTCGTCCGGTGCCCTTGCGTGCCCTGGAGCCCTCGTGGCGCTCTGTGCGAGGGGACGTGGACGGCGCCCTGCTGAGCGCCCTGGTGCGCGGAGGGGCGGCGATGGGCGCGGCGCTGCCCGCCCCGGGAGACGCCCACCTCGACCTCCCCCGCACCCTGGAGCACCCCGCCACCCTCGACCCGGCCGTTGTGGGAGGGCTGGACCCGCAGAGCGACCATCTCGTCCTCAGCGGATTTTCTGCGCCTTTCCTTAAGAAGCTGCACAATGCACTCTGGTCTGAAGATGTCAGAAGCGGAAAACCTGAGTCGCGTAATAAACAAGGAACTGAAGAGGGACATAAAGAATTTGAACACGGGGAGAACTATACAGCAATAGAAAAAAACAAATGGTGAGTTTTGATGTTATCCAAATGCGCAACATATCTTCTAATGTGAAAATTAAGTATTTAATTAATTTATACTGGTTAGAAATTGGAGATTGCCTTTTATAGATTACTGTATAATTTAATCCAGTTTTCACTTAATTTTAATGAAAAATTCTGTGAAATTATTGGATGTACAAAGATCAGGCGCAGCTAAAGGCTGTAAGGTGGAGTCTCTCCTGTAGAAATCACTGCGTACAAGAAATGTAAAATTATATTTATAAATGTATTTATTTATTTATTAATAATGGCTTTCTGAAATACATTATGTAACAGTCATATCAAAATTTTTGTTTGCGAGTTCGATAATGGTCGTCTGTAACGCATTTGAAGCTGTTGACAGGGAAGACAAAAGGGTGAGGCTCCCACTTCATTCCGCCATATGGCCTGTGTAAAAGGACGAGGCGTGACGTCATGCATTCACTGCACAGGCTTACTGACGGATGAAGGCTGCGGCCAGGCAGCCTTCAAGGGTGGGGCATAGGGTCTGAAGAAGGATGTGCTCACCAGATTGCGTTACTATGCAGCTCAGCGAGTAGCATTGCGCATCAGCTAGTTTTCTCAATTTGCGATAAGAGCACCACTCCCTAATGCCTGTATAAGAAGATATTATGTATACGTATAATTTTATGTATATGTATAATGCATGCAATGCAATATAATGCAATGCATTTACAGCCTTCCCTATTTAGAAAATCAAGAGTGATAAAGATGCTGTTTGTTTGAAATTATTGTACAAAACTGCAGAAGTAAAACTATTTTCTTGTTTATAATTATCAAAATATGATTCTACAATTTTATTTCTTTATGAAAATAAACAATGAAACCGTCTCAAATGGACGCCTTAATAATTAGTTACCTGAAAAATGTCCATTTTATGTGGCATTGATAGATTATTCCAGACGAAAGTGTAAATATTCTATCTTTTCAGTGGCCAGGCACACTTTGTAGATTGACTTTTAATATGAAGTTATCTCAAGCAACTGTCTTATGATGAGATGAATATGATAAAGAGAGATGTCAGGGGTGGGTTTTCATTTTTTTAAAGATTTTGTTATTTCCGTGACAGCATTCCCAAGCCCTTGTGGTGTTGGACGCAAAGAGTAATTAATTACACTTGATCATATTTAGTCAAGTCACATCAGTGCCTTTTATCACTATCGGCCAGGGGCTCAGCTCCGTTACATTCCGGGGTTCTCAGATGGGAACCCACGGTGACTTAATGTGGGTTTCATAACGTCCATGACTTCACGGACCTTGGTTAACTAGTTTGGCTACTGGTGCAGGCACATGATGTTAGTCTAGAGGCAAATGGCCCTAAATGCGTAGTATAATTTGTTTGTTATGTTGGAGCAGGGATTAATAATCCATGCACGCAGTTTGAAAAACAGTTTAATGAATGTATAGAATTACATTTGTTGCACAGCCAGAACACATTTAACTCAGATCATCTTTAATTGCATTGTGTATAACTCAGGTTTTTTCGTAAAAATCGGTTGTTACTGCTTCTGTCCAAACGCTTTCAGTAAGTTTGGATAATTTCAACATTGCTGTAACATAATCCATTAATGTACGATTTAACCTCTCTTACGTTCATTTGTGGTGTTTCAACATTTGTCCTCTCGTACTTAATTCCTAAATTGAGAAATAATGCTCAAGATTCTTATTAAAAAACTCGTCTATTGTCTGTTCTGAATCTTTGAACTCTTATCTGTTCTACCAATGCTATATACCGCTTTACGTCAACTTCAACGTGTTCTTTGGAGTTTAAACAATACACCGTGGATCTACAAATATCATCTATAAGAGTAAGAAATTATTTTGCACCACCTTATGATTTAACTGGCATGGGGCCATACAAATCTGAGTAAATGAACTTATTTACAGATTCTGTTTGTTCGACAACCTTTTGCATGCACTTTTTGCTAATTTTCCAATAATACAACAATCACAACTATCTATGCTTACATCTTCTAAACCACTAATTACTTCTTTGACATCTCATTAATACTTTTAACATTAACATGACATAAACTCTGATGCCACGTTTCACTAATTGTTATGTTTTTCCTTGCACTGACTGCAGGCACAACATTTGTGTTTGGTTTTGAATTTTTCATTTAACTTACCTTTCAGTACATGCAATCCATTCTTCCAATAAGCCTCCCCCACCATCCGAGATGTTTCTTTACTCTGAATTCTTATTTTACCATTGTCAAAAGATATTATTTTTCTTTATTTTCCATTTCAGAAACTGATAACAAATTACTCCTACAATTGGGTATATGATATGCATTTCCAATGATTAAGTGCAACACCCTACCTCGTATAAATATCTTTATGGGAATACTACCTATACCTAGGGCTTGATTGTTGGCGGAACGTGACAGAAGAGCGTTTCGGTACCTCGGGAATAATTATTATATTATTGTAGCAAAATACCCAGCGTTGCCCGGGCTTTCTTTGTATTCAGTCCTTGCGAATGAGGGAAAATATCAATTTTATATGAACCATGGGGTTTAAGATTATAGTTTTCAAAGTAATTGGTTCAAATGTTAATAAAATACTATAATTTTCTTTCATTTTATTTTACAACACATTACTATTAGATGAAATGTTTGTTATGTTATGCACAGCTACTGGCCTCTAGCGAATAAATTAGGTACAAGTTTTGCTGCAGCACTACTGGGCTCCGGCGGAATATATTAGGAACCGCATGCTCCAAACGAGAGGTGAAAAATGGTTGCTGTGCACCTACAAACATATTATTTAAATTATTTATTTTCCGCATTTAAGTTGTGTTAATCTTTACCAAACTTTGCTAGAACACTGCGAAAATCCTGGAGAAGAGCTTGTTAAAATTTCATACCTATTCATACTGTGACATACCAATATGTGGATCATTTTTATTAAATGTTATTTGTCGTAAATGGGTGGAAATGCTAGGGTAATTAAATAGCAACGGCGCCCAAGTCGTTGTCAAGATAAATAAATATTCATCTAGCATTGAAAGTCATGGCATGGCTTGTCAGATTTGAAAATGATTTGGGGATTGATTGGAGAGAGCAACGATAGTCTACTACTGCGGAAGTATGTCTGATTTTTTTTGAGTCTGATTTTTAGAAAGGTGAAGCCGAGCTCTGGACGGCTGAGCAGTAATACGAAAATTCACATTCTATCATATGTCGTTTTGCTGTGCGGGTCGCTCGTGAATGGATAATTTGTGTAATTGGAACTTGTAATTTTTCATGAGATTGAGGAACATTGGACTCCGAATAATTTACAGTGTGTTAAAAGTATAGCTCACGAACAGTTTGGACTTTAATTATTTTTACAACACACGGAAATTAGAACTTGTGAGAAGTCATATATGATAGGACTCGGAAATATTCTGGACAAGTAATTAATTTGTGGAACTTTAAAACATTTCCGCTGTGTAATTGTAAAGAACTGGGTATTCTGCAAGTCAATCGAAGTAGAACTACGAGTATTTGTAGTAGTGCCGATCAGTGGCTCGGCAACATTCGTGTGGAAGAACAGGAGAGAAGAACTCCGTACTTTGACTCTGGAATTCGCATCACCGGGGAGAAGAGAAGATGGTCCTTCGTGGCGACGTCGATCAAGAGCGCGCGAAGTATAGTGCAGTATAAAGGTTCAAACAAGGTCATGACCAAAGGACAGTCTTTCTGTTGCAATAAGCAATAAATCCTAAGTTTCTTTTTGAAAGGGAAAAAAAGAAGAAGAAAAAAAACAAACAAAAAAAAACAATTTTCATTGGCGAATACGAGCTAATAAGTAGCTAGATAAAATATTTGTTTTCAGATTCCTTGTCACTGTATGAATGGCAGATCGGGTAATTGGCTATCAATAGGTAAATAGCGATTAATTCAGACGCAACCCTTCGACCCAGCTAGTGGGACAATATTTAGTTTTCTTTGAAGCAATAATAGCTAAAAATATCGTAACCTTTTTCCTGGCACCCATGTTAACATAAATTCGGAAACGGGTTACGATGAAACGCCCAATAATTGTGAGCAGTTTGTGGGCATGTTTCATTACGCTACTTTTTGTGGTATCGATCTCGGTTACACGTCGTTGAATTCACTTTTATCAGTATAAATTATATTATATGTAAATAACTATTTATATTAAGTTAATAATTCATTTGAGGCGCTTTCTGGGATTTGAAGTGAGTAATTTAAAAAATATGAATTTTATTTATTTATATATTTTTTTAACCTTTTAATTTCAGGAACATCTTCCTTCATTACCATGTCATTTCTTTCTTAATGTAATTATTAAGCAAAACATTACTTGTCACAATGAAGAAATATTTTGCAATTGAACTTGCATTGTGTTCATTTCAGTTGTAACCAGAAACCAAATGTCATGGTATGTTATTCGTAGTAACAGAAATAACAGTTTATTTTTGATGAGATAAATATCTTCAAATTGATTTCTTATTAACTCATCTACTATAATGTACATTGCTTTTGGCCTGTTTAATGTGTGCGTTTTAACGTATGGTAGGATTTTCGGGTTTTAGTGTGTTCACAATTTTTGTTATTACTTTACAGTTTATTACTGCGTGATCTGTTTCAGTCAAAGTGTTTAGAATTTTAAATTTAGGTTTTTGGGATTGTTTTATTTGCTTAAATTTGACCCAATTTTACGTTTTACGTATTAAGAACTGGTTTGGTCGAGGGGGAGGGTCTGTCTGTAGAGTTAAATGACAGGAATGTGGCCCAAGTCGAGTTCGTTGTGAGGATTTGAGTAAAACTGGGCTTTTATATTGGTTATTCCTTTATCTAGAATATCAGGGAACTGGTTTGGGTTACAAGGACACTATGTGCGTGCAGGGGAAGAGATTAATCTTAACCTGTTAGTACGTATGTAATTGTGTAGTTGAGATCCAGCGGCATCAGTGACTCTGCACCCCCTGGGAATGTGTTTAGCATTGAGGTCACCTAAGAGTATAGTGTGTGACTGGGGTGTGATTAAGTTACTTAAGCTGGTGAAATTAGGCTTTAGATAGGGTGATTTATAAGCTACAATTATATTTAGATTTATGCAGGGGAGAGTAAATGCTGTTAGTTCAAACCCAGTGATGGGCATTGGGTTTATTTGGTGATATAGGGTAGTAGTTTTGATTAATATGAGAACGCCGCCGCCTGCTCAGTGTATTCTATCTTTTCTTGTATCCTGTGTTATGAACAAAGCGAAAAAATCTTTAACTGAGTACGGTCGCCAGCTGTATTAAACAGCGAATCAATTTACGAAGAAAGTTATGACCGTGTATGGTCCTAATGAAGGGGAGCGGAATTAACACAAAAATTCCTAGGCATCAAACTTTCTTGAAGGTGCTATTTTCTAGGGAGAAAAGGCACACGATTCGGGAATTTCCAAGCGAGTTTCAACTATGGGATCTTAGCTATAGATAAGCAATCCGACTTCACTTGATAACAAACATTTAGTACAATCATAAATTACATAACCACAATTTTAACAATAGTTAATTCCTCTTGCTGCACAAGTATTAGCTGAAAGGAACAATGCAGAATTACAATAATAAATTTTTTTAACAAGAATTTAGAAAAAATTGAAGGCAAGCAAATTGCCTTTGGAAACATTTTTTTTTAACGCAGAATTACTACGTCAAACCTGAATTTGCCAATTAATCCATTTTAGGATTGCAAACGGCTGACGTGAATTTACAACATGACAATAGCCCCGATTTCAGAAGCCTTTCTTTACAAAATAATGTACAAAATGCGAATTGTGAGCTGCAATGGAGAAAATTTATTTGACTTAGACATTAAAACATCGGACAAACTTAAAGGAGGACTCCAACATAGCCTCAA